>JH598461.1:0-34016 GCA_000173235.2 Hyaloperonospora arabidopsidis Emoy2 | reverse complement strand
GAAACCGTGATACGCATCATACAGTTTTTCAACCACCCAAAAGACTTGAGCGAGATCGGGCATACGATCCGATCGTAAACGTCCAACGGTTGCTGATCGTAGAATTGTTTGATTTTGGTGGACGTGATCAGCTGGGACGACCATGAAGATTGTGGAGGAGTGCGAATATTGCCTGCTGGACAGGGAATATGTAACCTTTCGGCTTCTCAACCTCACACTCCTGTGACTCACACCAATGGGTGGATGTCGGTGTTTTCATGCGTTACAGGTCACCAGGCGCAGTATACGCTCGACTAGAAGACTTACTGTCTCCTTCATTAAAGACACGCCGGCTCGTCTCTCGACGAGTCTAATAACAGTGCCATCTATTGAGTCACTATCTCGCCAATCCACAAGTCTTAAGCGATACCATCTATTAAGTTGACCGGCTTGTCACTCGATAAGGCTTTAGCGGTTCGATCTATTGGGTTGACTTGCTTGTCACTCGACAAGGCTTTAGCGGTACCATCGATAGGGGTGACAGGTTTGTCGTCGACGAAGCTTTTTCTTTCGCTGGAAGTGATTTATATTCACTTTGGGCCAACTTGAACTCCTGGCGCTTTCAGCTGAATCTCTACGATTTATGCCTCTCGAGTTTAGACGGCAGGCATAGTCCAACTCACGCAGGGACTTATCGGAAATGAATACGTTTTACTAGGACTTGTAAAATTCTGCACTGTATTTATATATATCTTTTATACTAGCGAAGGACAATTGTGTGTCTTCCTTTCAGTTCCCTATTTCCCCAATACAATTTTCTAGTGACATGGACCGTCGACCTTCTAGCATCTTCACCGAGTCTTAACTCGATGAGCCTTAACGCGATGAGGCATAACTCGATGAGTCTTTACTCGACGATGCTTAACTCGAAGAGTTTTAATTCGACGAGCGTTAACCTGATGAGCCTCACTAGAAGGATGTATATGTCGTTTTTATCGTTGATTCTTAAACCGCCGAGAATCGCTGTTCTTGCCCCTCTTGTCGAGTTCATTCCTCTGTATCGTCGAGTTCCGACCTCCATAATCAGCCAATAGTAGGAAATACCACTTCCAAAATTCTCTTCATTAGATTAGGCGCTACCTCTTGGACTGTTCGCTGCAACGGATCAAGCAATTTACCTACGAGATGTAGGGGACATTTCAGTCACAGGATGGGTGTTGCAAAATAAATTCGCTGTGTTTGAATAAGGCAGCCAAGAGTTGGTACTGACAATTCCCTACGGAGACGCAGCGAAAGTGAAGCTTTCTCAGTGTGGCTTCATGAACTATGGCCGCTCGTAGTTTGACCAGTCTACCAGGTCAACATACTACTCAGAAACGTGTAGTGAAACTGAACACGTGGGTACGCGCGGACGAGAAGTTGGCACGATCTCAGCCGACCACACCAAACACTTCCTGGATTACTACGGTGACGACGACCTGGTGAATAGGATATACTCGCAATGTCTTGACGACATTCAGCGAGTCGAGAAGATCATTATTCATCGACTGCTGGATGAGAAACGGAAGAAACAGCGTGATCTTGTGAGCACTACTCGTGGATTGAGTCGCCACAGGAAGGAAACGCGAGATGGTCGGCGCCAAGACAGAAATGGTAAGGTGGTTGAAAACATGAACCAAAACGAAAGGCAAGAGTGGACTACCATCAGGGTGTCCGACAAGATAGTTGAGACGAACGAAGAGGAAACCGAGGTGATGAACGACATCACCGATCTCTGGGGTGGAACGGCAATCGAGACTATGACTATATTTGACGAGTCACCCTCGCGTCAGCATTATCCGAAGACGTGGGAGCAGCACCCGACGAGCGTAGAGCACATCGCGACATCAATCATTGCGATTAGTCAAGTGCCGGAAGATGGCGCGACCATTTGAGCGACTATAGCTCCGACTCTGATTCGGACTGGATGGAAGCAGGTGGAGAAGTAGGCCACACTCGGCATTTATATAATCAACAAGATCAACCATGTACCAACGCACCTCCAATAGGCCGGTAAGACAATTCATATGTCCGATGTGAGAGACCAGATTGTCGTTAACGCACGGATTCATCACGCGAATGCTTCATGTATGGGCCTTGCAGTGAATACAGCTATACAGGTCACCCTACGCCCACTTCTGCAGACGGCGGTGCAAGGTTTGAAAACAGGTGCATAACGTCGGCTGATGTGAGTTGTTTGCAGAATTTAGGAATCTATTTAAGTTCGTCAAAACCCATGTGGACAAGTCGATAGTACAGTATTGGAAGATCTCTACAAAATATACTCGTCGGGTCATTTAAACTAGCGAACTCGCCGACTCTGAATGGCAGATAACAACGGGCTGACACAGTCAGTTAAACCAGCAGTAGCAGCGAACTACGTTTTTGCTTTCTCTGGGGATACGCTGCTGCCCGACGAGTGGATAGATAAATGAAAAGTGATGGAATCGTATGATTGGGACCAAGTGAAAACGGATCGCTCGCAAGGATGGACGCAAACAGAAGAGTGGGGGGAAATCGGGACGATGGAATAGGTGCGCCTCCTACCAGGCGAACGACTGGATGGTCGTCGGGGAAGTTCGACCACCGAGTTCGGATGCGAGCGCTGGTCATGAGCGCAATCTAGGACGAACGGACTAAGATTTTGTTGGATACAGAAGCCAATTTATCGGAAATCAGCAAAAAGTTCGCCAATAAAGTAGGACTACAGCAACTTGAAAGTACTTAATCGAGAGTTCAAAGGTTAAGGGCCACTGTCAAAGTTACCCTTGTATGGGAGGTGGTATACGATTTTGAAGTATAAATTATGTCTTCCCATTTTTGGGTGGACCTTATCCTGGGAAAATACTCCATTTGTAAGCCGGCATCCAGTTGGATCTTTTCACAGCATCGTCGAAGCTACCTAATGCAATTGCTGCGCCGCTGCTCAGGTCTGCTAGAAAGGTCGACGAATCCTCCACGGCGACGAAGTTATTGTATGTCAGACTGATGCACTGGAAATCGAAAGGCGCTTGTTCAAAGAATTCAAGCTCAGAGGAAGCATCCCAGAGCTTCGGCCCACAAGCTATGGTCCAGTTCACTACCAGCGCTTGAGCGAACAATAACTTACAACAGGAAGGGTTACGCACCGAAGGTGCGTATGACGGGCGTCTTGTCAAAAGTGACGTCATGTCCGGCACACTTCCCTGTCTTGTTGTGGTTGCTGCATGAGATATTACCACAAGACGACGGTTACGTCAGGATAAGTTCGTCGAAGTATCGCGACTGGAAGGTGTAGGCGTACGGGCACGTTATGGAAGAACATGTTTTCAGGGATTAGTAGCAGTTATATGCAGCATGGTTGAGTCAAAAATCTCCAGCAGTCGAGAGCTGATCCTACACGCGGCCTATGTATATATCTCGACGGAATGACCCCTTCAGCAACAACCGACGGAATCGTTGTATGACAACACGACGGAATCGTTTTATGATAACATCGATGATTACTCAGATCGTGACAAATGTGATAACACGACAAGAACGGGTCACATGCACAATTAAAGTAATGATGTGGTAGTAGAAGAATACACAGATGCCAGTCAACAATCTGCAGGCACCACCCCCATGAACAGTCTGTGCTCGGCGATAGGCGATGGAGGTGACGACGAGATGCCAATACGGACCCAAATGTCCAACTAGACGAGATGTGTAATGAACATCACCAAGAGGATGCCGGGACGAGTTTGACCACTCTACTCAACGAGTCGAGTTGACTGGGTGAAGCGTCGATAGATGAAGATGGCTCATAGTTAGACAACTTGAACCGTCGACTTCTCCATGCGAAGAGGCGACCGGACATAGCTGATCCTTAACCAACGACGCTCTAAGCTCGAGTGGAAGAACATCACGTCCGAACTTGCCGCATCGCTGGCATAGATCCAGAGTCGCAAGACACAGTCTTAGTAGGAAGAGTACGAAGCACCGAGAGGTGCACACTCAATCATAGTGGTAACTCCGAGGTCACGAATGCGGAAACTAATAGTGCAGCCGCGGACATAGAAGTTCCAGCCATGACAGGGGAAGAAATGCTTGAACGGTTGCGAGTTGGTAGATGCTTATACGTTGCCCGTGAAGCAACTGGGTGATTACCCGCAAGTTCAGTCTTTCTGGAGCGCTTTACCGGAGAAGAGGTCGGTCGAAGAGTTGCTTTCCGTTTTCCCAACGACTCCAGCATAAATGGCAGTAGCGTAGCGTCGGGCCAACAAAGGGTGCAGGGAAAGACGGGACATCGAGAAGACATCACTCTACGTGACGGAGGAAGGCACCGGCGATTATTTCGCTGACTTGCGATACCGTTTCGCAGACACAGGACGAGACAATACACCAGGATTCACGAACGGGGTCGGCGAGCCAGAAGGAGGAACTAGCAGAAGCAACAAGCGGCTGCTTGCACAACCACGCTTAGTCCTAGTTCTCGTCAGCCCTCAAAATTAGATAAAACGACAGGTAGTGACGCAATTGAAGTAATCACGTCGCTGATGTCCGGGTTCGTAGAGTCAACTGATGAAAGTGGGGTCAGCGAGGTTGGTGAGGGCTGCAACGAGGCAGCATCTGGAACCAAACCAGAACTCGGAACCGGTGCCGGAGCAGGAAATTACGACGCTGTAGATAAGGAGCATTGGACAAGTATTATTGGCGAAATCGGCGGGGCTAGAATCGACGAGTGAGTCACTTGGGGTGATGCGACTAAAGCCAACGGTGAGCTCGACAACTAAGGTGTCTATATCTCACCGATCGAAGAACTATTAGGCTGAAGGTAGAAGGTCCAGCAGCCGCTCAATATTATCAGGATTTATTAGTTCGGAACGAACCTCGCTCGTCGAGATCCCACTCGACGATGACCCGATTGATTCTATTCAGAGGGAAATAACCTGGGAGTTTGTTGTCGATCCATGCAAAATAATATCAGCAAAACGTTGAGAGAGGAGTAAAAAAAGCGGGAGCTTAAGTCGAGTTTGCGATAGTCCAACCTCGGGTGTTGATGCCAGCAATCGCAGAAGACGCAAGGTTGGGATCAAGCAGCCGCGGCATATGAAGACTCCGAAGCATGTTCCTCTGGTCGGCGATGACCTAGCGCTGGTCCCAATGGTATGACGGGCAGAACCCAAGAAATGCATACCGCCAGTAAACAGTGCCATGCTGGACTCCTTCGACTGGCGGTGGTACGCCGTCGATACGCTTGCTGGGCTGGGCCTCGGCGATTCGGCTAGTTATCCGTTTGATCTTCCGTTCCCCCTCTTGAATGGCCACATGCAAACTTGCAATCTTTCGATCCGCCAAAACGAGGCGGTCCGCTCTTTGATAATAAACGCACACGGCATCCAGTTCTAACGTAGAAACGGACTTTATCAAAAAATCAATCACTTCCGTAGTCTTCAGCGCGGACGCTCGCCAAACGGACGACTTCACCTGGGTCTCTTTGAGCTGGTCACGTTAATAAATATACTCATTTATTGCCGCTTCCATGCGTTTCCTACGCTCTTTGCTGGCTCGCTCGGCTGCACGAGAGCCATGTAGAGTCGGTCAACCTAGTCTGAATGGTCCGTCGGCTCGACGACGTTGCCTTTTGCGAGGAATCCCAATCGGCCATCGATTAGGCCTTTCTGATTGATTAGAGCAGCGAATAGCCTAAGAGTGGACGCGACGCCTCATACGGCGGGGAAACGACCCTTACAAGGTCAGCCTCACGCCATTGATCGTTGGTCAGTACGCATCATATCCCGATGGAGATTAGCAAAAGTGACAGAGACCTCGACGTCGGCATCCGAGGGAGGATCGGCATGATCGCGTGGGACGAAAACGTTGGATAGTCACGACTGTACGACGCCAGCGCCACCTCAGGTGCGTCGCTAGGTGGGGGTTCAGGAGAGTAGGTCCTCAATTGATGCAGGCTTACCGCAGTCTTGAGTCGACTCGGCGAAATAGGCGAGATTACTTCTACAGTCGAAGTGCCGGCGACAGCAAAATGAACATCGCGTGGAGAAGTATCGACACCTGAACTAGTAGCACTTACAAGTTTATTGGAGGCTGGATGATACACAACAGAACAACGATGGAAAGAAGGTCAAGACAGATCTAGGAGACGAGTAAGAAGATGTCGACACACTACAACGAAACAAGATGCAGTAAGAGAGGCACGGGAGTGAACAGAGTCGCCCGCATCAGCAAAGATGACGAGACCTGTTGAGGCATTTGGCGAGTGAGACTAGACTACACGGAGTACACGCAGCGAGTGAAGAAATTAGAACCCGAGAAGAGAGAGAAAGAAGTCTACAAAGGTCATTGCGTGCGTACCATGACGTTGGTTATAAAGAGGAAGACGGCCCGGCGAGAGAAAGATTCGCTGAATGACCAAATATTATACCTCGAAATAATCACCAGTTAGTTTCGTGTCACGATCGGGGCTGTTGTGGTGTAGGATTTTGTGACGTGGTATCATATACTATTGGCTAAACTATGAAGGTGGAACTCGACAAGACAGACTGGTCAAACTCCACGAGACATATGGATGGAACTCGTAGAGACAGAATGGTGTAACAAAGTTTGACGGGACAAAGTGATGGAACCCGACACGTGTATTCAAACTAGCGATTCTCGACGAAGAAAGATTCGTTGATTAGAGGCTTTTCAACTTAATAATTGTCGAGTTGAGGCTCATCAAGTTAAGACTCGGTGAAGATGCTAGAAGGTCTACAGTCCATGTCACCCTAGGCAATTGTATAAGGGAAGTAGCAACTGAAAGGAAGCCACACACTTGTCTTTCGCTAGTATAAAAAGAGAGATCTAAATACAGAGCAGAATTTTCCAAGTCCTAGTAAAACGTACGCCCTTCCTATGAGTCCCAGCGTGGGGTAGATTATGTCTGCCTCCGAACCTCGAGGGGCATAGATCGTAGAGATTCTACTGGAAGCGCCAAGAGTTTAAGTTGGCCCGGATGGGCATAAATCACTTCTAGCAAAAGAAAGACCCTCGTTGACGATAATCCGGTCGACCAATATTGCGAAATCCTTGTCTAGACATAAGCAGGTCAACCCGAAAGATGGTACCGCTAAATCCTTATAGAGTGAAAAGATATCAACCTAATTAACGGCTCCGGTTTATAGTCTCGTCGAGGGGTGATCCGGTGGGTCTTAAACCAAGGACGCCGTAAGTCTTCTAGTCAGACGTATACTGCACCCGGTGACTTGTAAACGTGTAACAGCGCCGAAGTCCACCCTGTGTTGTGTGGTCACAGGATTTGAGGAACGGTGCTGCTGAACTCAGGTAGGCTTCTGGAAGTGAGAGTGGTTGTCAGTACTCAGCGAGGGTGAAAGCTGCAACTGAACCCGAAACGGTGAACAGCGAAGGAGTTTATACCGATGTACTAGCCTAACTGCGCCGACTTATTCGGCTTTTGTTGTGTTTGTTACGTTGAGACTGAATTACCTCAGATTTAGCTAACTACTATACCACAAAGGTGTAGAGGAGCGCTCCAGGCTTTGTCTTTTGATAGTCAACACACATCCCAGGCGCCAAAATCGATCAAAGGCTCGTTTGTGCATTCGGCCACAAATCGGTTAGTAGTCTTCCGGTTTGATGAAAGTTAAATTGCCGACTTGCAACCCGATACCTGTATTTTTAATTGTTGAATCAACATATAAGCTGCACCATATTCTAAACCACCAACGTGACGCTGTGTTATTTCTTCTTCTTCAACTAACCGTACTAAATTTGTGATGTTAAGGTACTTTGCAATAATACGCAAGCGTGTGATACAGTATCCCAAAATGTATGACCTCCTACCAATGTATGTGGACTACATTAATCTTCAATCTCTAGCTGTTCATCGCTGCCCTACCGTTTGTGATGTCAATCAATCAGCAAAATCGCGTGCGTTTGTACACTTCGAAATATAAATCTGCGTAGTTAGCACCCATCCATAATGTAAATATACTTCTAGGCACAGCTACGCCAATTAAATAAGGCGCCTTTTACTTAATATTCATGCTAAGGTGTCTAACAAAGCTACTTTCTACTAATAATAGTTACCTGCTGCAAGCTAACGTGCTTTCCAAAAAACTCTGATGGCATGTGAGAAGGTATAATTGCTAACTGAGCAGCTATATATTGATTAACAAGTGTCGCAAAACGCTGTTTGCCTCTGCTCTTCGTTTTTGGTACTTCAGCGGTACGGAAGTGGTTTAAATGAAACTCGATAGCAGTAAACGTTTAAACGTTTTAAAATCTTTATTAGATTGAAAATCAGGGAGCAAATTCGGGAGCTCACCCTTTTATATAATCAATTCATTCCAAGGAACCAAATCAAGTTCATTATATTCGCGTTCCATTTCGGTTCGTCAGAGAGTAGGATATAGATTCTGCGTATTGTGTTAATAATGAAGTGCTGACCCATTGTGGTGTGCCAAAACTACTGATGTTATTGGTGTTTTAATGAGACGAATAATAGAAAATGTATATCGAGGATAATCCTGCTCGGTAATGCCGTCAACCACAAAATGTGACGACGACATATAATTGATTTACGAACAAGAGAAATTAAATCGAGGGGCTTATTACGGCGGTTTGGCAGAGAAATAGGTGACCTAATCGCTTACTATTTGTTGATTTATATCAAGTACTTCGGACGAAAACCACTTCATATATACCCGACCTTAATAGCATCAGCTTTGTGATTCAGAAGCGACATCGACAATTTAAAAGTGGTGAGAACTATTATGACGTACTGATAGGAACTAAAACGGCTTGCAACTTGAATAAAATTATCTATTAATCTGAATGACTGATCAAAAATGAAAAGGAATCAACAAACTGAGGAAAAAGTGACCATCCTTATAGTTGATCTAAAACTGCTTAATAGGTGATTGCATTGTATTTTTGTCTTAAAAGATCGTCAAAGTCAAATTGAGAGCGCGCGGACCACGTTCCACTGGCGCTCGATGCAGTCTACCATTGTGATCTGAGAGGATTGAACTCCCGAAGCGAGAAGTTGGTCATGGTCCAGACGGTGTCATGTCCGCCATTATTGAAGAAGCGGTCGTAGACCAGACCAGTAGAGAATCCATGTAGATTTATACGGCATCAATCGTAATGATCTGGTACAGCTTTTCTTGGCGTCGGAGGCTCGCTGGTTGATCATCTCAAAATCTTGAACAACCTGTCCATGACAGAAGCGTATAAACGAGACATGACTGAATTGTCTGGGGTCTTGGCAACGGGTACCCAAATTCTTAAATGACACACTACATTACCAATTTAGCGACAAGTACGGTATTACCGATTAATCGTATAAAGATCTTTAAAGTGGCGATGGTTGAGAGAAATGGATGAGATTACATATTAGGCTGATCTTCTGTCATGATCAAGTTACAAATGCAATAACGTTTCCACATGGGTGATCTGATTGGACGCGAAGTATGTAACGGGGTCCAACCGTTACACGAGACTTTCCTTGTATAGGCACGGAAAAGTCTGAGAAAGGTTTTAAATCAGTACGCACTCAGAAATTTTATGTGGTTAGGGTACAGCAATAGCGTACCTACTACAAAGTGTGTGTCACACAGACAGATGACATCACTACTTGACATCATTACATGATGTCATTGAAGTACGTTATCACGTGCTTAAATAAGTTTAAGTGCGCTGTGGAGACCGCGTTTCATTGTAGCGCGCGTCTAATATTTTGTCTTTTAGACAATAGCCATTTCGATTTCTGTTAAATTAAGGGAGCCTCTACTGAGCCTTCACTTTTCGCTAATGAACTTTCACCCCATACATTGAACAAGTATTTGGATTTGAAACCCCCTAAATTGCCAAATTGTTTGTTGTACGTTTTAGAAATAACGTACATTGATGCCATATCACCTACTATATCGTACCTCTAGCCTCCTTTCTTAAAGGCAACATAGAAATCATTAACCATATCACAGGAGATCTGTTTGTTTCTGTTAAAGAAGCTTGTCACGCGCTTGATAGACTGACACTGCCGGAAGGCTATGTCTCAACAATTAAACGGCAACAAACAGTGGATAATAGCAAGTACAGTTAGATTAAAGCAGTGAATCTACAATGCTCATGCAACACTGTCCACAACAGGCGATTCATGAAGATGGTTATAGTGTAGCATTCAATCTTTACTAGAGGGTAAGCAGCATAAACATGTGTATTTTGTTTTCACGATCGTCTATTTACACGTTAATGAGGACGATGGTCTGAATAAGTTTGCACCATAAACGAAGTGCCGTCGCCGAAGATTTTTGGGTTAGCTTCTTAAGAGAGAGAGATATCCGTGTCGGGCGAGATTGTATTCAACTTCACCAAGTCGGTGCAATCCTACATACAAGTGCTCTCAGTAGTTCAATGCCCGATGCAGCAAAAAGTGTAGAGGTGCTTTGCTATGTCAAGATATCGCTTTAGTGACGACCGCAAAAGCGGCCGATCAACCGGGTGTACGCGACGCCAGCAACGTGCAAAGAAGAAGGAGCGCTTCATCAAGGATAAATCGTTGTTTCAATCCTCTCTCTCATCCCAACGATCGTGTTTGCAGTCGCCAAAGTGAGCGCGAGGCGTGGGGACGTCAGCCAGCCATAATACCCCCCCCCCTGGTGTACTGCTGGCACATTTTGCGGCTGCGCCAGCGGCACACCCAGGACAATGCCTAACACGCTTCGTCTCTTGCTAGGGAGAATACCCGTCGAAGGGACTGTTCTTTATGGAGCTGCGAATACGAGGCTCAGTCTTGACTGTAAAAATTAGAACACATAAGTACAACAAAACAATTAATTTGACAATCTAAAGGGTTCCCAATTCAGTTACTTGGTTAATATATGGGGTGAAGGCTCGTTAGCGAAAAGTGAAGGCTCATTAGCGGCTCCCTTAATTAATGGGGAAATCAAAAATGCCCCATTTAATCACGAAAATAAAAATGTGCCCCAGATAATTAAAAAAAATAAAAAAATGCCCCACGTCCTAGTATACTCTAGTTGACGTGGTACACATATACCGACATTGTGCTTCGATGAAGAACCTAACCTATTATAATCACCATTCACACGAAATGTGCTGATACGTCTGACTTTCTAAAACAGCTAAGCCCTTGATTATGGTCACGCGGATATCCACCGTGATATAGTTGATTTATTCTACGCTCGCAATTCAACGCTACGCTACGTCAATACATATCTGCAACGTGCAAAAGGGGAGCAAGCTAGGTGCCGTAGATAAAACCTGGGTCGAATCTGGCGGTTGTGTAGGTTCTTAAGCTTTCAGAAGCGCCACTAATTACTACCAATTTACTTTATAACTATACGTTTAAAGGTTTTGTAGCACATCAAAACAACGCAGCAGGGGGGGTGGCACCAGATACGGCCGGGGAATTATTGCATGCCAAGTGCTGGCAGATTCAGACCGAGAAAATCTTGTTTAGGTACGTATTGTAATTTTGAATACAGAGTGTATTCATTTCTTTAAACTATGCCATGTATGCTGAATTGCGCTAACACTTCGACCAAATCGAATGTCTTGTGTGTGTTGTCATTACCTCTTGAATTCTATAATTCCAGGTTGCTGTCCTTGGAGTTTAAAATCATTAATATTACTTACTAATCCATGCAACGGCACTAAAATTTCGCCATCAGCACTGGTAAAGCGTTCGAATTAATTAATAAGAGACAAACAGGTAGAATGGATTTATGATGGTATATTAAATGGTAAAAAAACAAGTAAATATAGAGTACTAGCAGGAAACGTATTCCTATCCCACAACTAAACAACTACAACAGTAGCACTGTTGTACCAACAACACCACAGAACAGTAGGAACACCAAGAACACTAACAGCAGTAGCAATAACAACGACATTATTAGCAACAACATCAACCTTAGCAACATCAGTATCAAAAGCAACAGGAACAACATAAAGTGCTTACAGTAATATCAACAACGGCTCCAGCCACAGCGGTAGCAGCAACAACGACAATAGCAATGAAACAGCAGCAACTAAAACAAAAATAACAATCATAAAAATATGACATTGGGAAAAAATTATAACAAAAACGTAAACGAGAAAAACACAATACCATCAACAATGTCAGCACTGATTGTCTGCATTTACGGCGCGGCCGACCATACAAAGACGCGATCACATCTTCCCTGTGTCGTCTGCGCCCGCAACTGGTGGCTGCGAGCGAAGCACTCCCGCGGCAGAACTCCCTACGCGGCTCCACCTGCAGGGTGGGGGTTAAGCGTGGCATTCATAGGAAGTTTAGGAAATTACTAACGATATGAATTATTATATGTACCACTCTAACTTAAGTAGACCAGGACGTGGGGCATTTTTCAATTCTCTGGGCCATATTGTAGGCAAATGTTTAACGGCTGGGCTCATTTTATATTCGGCTGGGTCATTTTTATTTGTTTTTTAAGGTGTAACACAGAAGTACGCCTAATCTAGTCAGGAATAGATCCCAGGTATACTTAATTCAGTATTAAAACTTCCTTACTTGTCAGTGCAACGCGCAAAACGACGATGTGAGTGCGTTTCAAGGCTAAAATCCTTTTCTAGGCCTTATTCCCTTCTGTTGGATCTCTCTGCCAAGAAAAATGTCGCTTTTTGGCGCCATATTGGGCGAGAACGCCTACCTCAACACTAAGCCTCATAGTCAACCACGTCCATTAAAGCATGATGCATCGGCGTGATCGCGATCTCCCATAAGGGGAGGTCTCTCAAGACTTAGAGTTTTAGTGGCGCGCTCTCGAAAAAATGTCAACCAAAATATCTATATCAAAATTACAAAACGCTGTAATTGCCTCATCCAGGTCTACAATATTCGTGATGTAAAATTAGACGTGGACGTTAGTGATCGCACTTGAGCCGCGAATATGTAAATATTGGTGTTTGAGATCCCGAGGAGAGCTTTCGATAGCGCCAGGAGTTGATGCACGGACTAGAACACCAGAACTTACCCAACAAGAGGTACCGTACATCGTTAGTGGAATGAGAAGCTATTTCGAGAAGACCCATTTGGCTAGTCAGTCACTAAAGTCACTTTTTGGTGGGAAACTAGTCATATGACGATACAACAACATGAGTTTTAAACGACGATTTATTTTACGTTGTACCTAAGCATGACCTAGCCGAATAAGAATGAACCCAGCCGTTTAACATTTGCCTTTTTACTGTCCAATTATCTGGGGCATTTTATTTTCTAAGTATCTGGGGCATAATTTTTATTTTCCCTTGTATAGAAAATAGTCTTTCATTCGCAATCTACTTGTAACGTGTGTGCCGGAGGACGGGAAACCGCGTCCGAGACACACCAAGCAATAAGCGTTCATCTATCCATGAGGCAGTCGTAAGACGCCCACTCAAACCTTGCTGCACGCGAGAGAATACGGTAAAACCTCTTCCTCGCAGATGCCTAAAGGTATACGTAGAGGTAGTGCGTGGCACTTTAAGCGCCCGCCTACAAAGTAACACGGTGGTCAGTTAGTCGCCAAAATCTCAGCTGTTTGCTGGAGTTGCGAGAGTTTTGCTTCCCCTGAGTGTCGAGCATTTTCCCTCTAGCCCTCACTTCGCCATTGGTCACTTTTGAGCCAACCGTTTGCAATCTTGGCGCGTGTGTGGCTTGCGCCTCAATGCGGTCGGAATTAGTGAACTGATCAAAGAGTTACACCTATAGAACGTATCTACGTACGAGGAGGATACGTGACATCGCACTTAGTGCTATGTGTAAGGTACACATAGCATTTTTTTACAGTCATAAAGACACAGACAGAAACAAGGTTGCAAAAAAAGCTCGGCATTCACGTTGCGCACAGTCACTATTGGCTCCACCCTTAGGGCTCGCCAAAACAAACGTTTCATTTTTAGTTTATGTGGGGTGTAGTCCACGCCCAGCTCCACACCGCCACGTCAAGTCGTGCTGGTTTACAACGGCGTGACTTCGCGTCGTATTGTGCCTCTTAATTGACAGTCCTTCTCATTCATCATTGCCGCTACACGGAGCTGACGGAGCTTTCACTGCTCTGCATAAAAAGACCTGTTACTGGAAGTGAAAAGCCAGCACGAGGAAGGTGGAGGAGACGATTTGGAAGGCGACATTGACCTTACCGATGTGCGCTCGGCAACTTAAGGCTGGCTCTACAGAATCCCCTGCGAGCCAGCTTCGCCATGTGGAATCACCTAATAATGTTCTCGACTTCCTTGAAAAGTGTAAGTTGCACTCGGTATCGACGCCAGAGCTTCAACCTACGCCAGGATTCATGGGTTGTCCTAGTCGCTTCTGGATTCTTTATGAATATTTTAGACCTTAGATAGCTAGAAGTCTTGTTAGCTTCTACTTGTTAATTGACAAAGCCACTGACAAGGCCCTCGGCGGGGGCCCGAAACGCGCGTTTAGTACGTAAAACATACAAGTTATTCATTTATTTTATTTTACTCGTACTTTTTTACACTATAACGATTGACGACTGATCAGCGGGCCACTTCAATAGGAGCGTTTCAACACCCGACTTCACTATTAGCCCCTATTAACTTTTTCGAGGCGCCACTATTTACATCTGTGGCGGAGTCTGCAAAAAAGCCTTTTTCGAGCGCAGATCGTGGCATATAATCACATTTTATAATCCAGAATAATTGCACTGTACACGTACAGTTTTACGTAAATGCACCCAATCATATTTAGTCTAATTTGATCAAGGGTTGTGCAGATTAACGAGGGGAATTCCCTCTTGTGAAAAAAAGAAAAAAACTCTTTCCACAGACCCATCTTGGCCACGCAATTGTGTCTGAGTCCCCCCCACACACACAATACGGTGCAGTTTGCCATTACACCATATATTTGGACGTTCGATTTGCCCGAACAATGCCTCATCAGCGTAAAACACCCTTAACAACGCTCATATCATCGCATCCGGTCTGAAGGTCTGCGAGCGCGACCCGTCTACAAAGGTCGTCGTATCAGTAAATGTGCCTATTCTGTGTGCATTTTGGTCGCGGAGACATGGTTGGCGCCAAGCGGAAGCTACAGTAACATCCAATATTTCAAACGTACATTTAACGCTGATTTGTACCAAAAGTATATGAAGACACAGCATCCTCAGAACTGGGAGACGTATTGTGACCATGTCAAATGAGCAGAAGGCTACTTTATTTGACGAGAGCGCTCCTATTGTCCACCAGAACACCATACGATCCCACTTTGGTGGATCACAAGCACATATGTATCACTTTGTAAACAAGAGCATCGTCGATGTTATCATTAAGGAGATATTATTTCATCCTGATAATGCGAACGACGAGACAACCAAGGGGAGAGCTCTGGCCATCATCGAGGACGTTGCTGGTCCCGAATAGAACACAGGACTCGGATCTTCAGATCGACCGCTATCTCATCGTCGTCAAGACCCCATACAGTTTCGCCTCATCGTCGGATACGTCGGTGGAGGGCTTCGTTTCGAATGGCTGCTCGGTTTCTGCACATGAAGCAGGAGCTAACAGGTTTGGCGTCGATCGGGAGTGCAAATGAAGGCAAGATCTCAAGTTACATTCGGTATGTTTGCGCGCAGAATCTTCAGAAGATCTCGGAAATGCTGGTCCCAGGCTGAACGTTCTATCTGCCTATAGACATGTACACACACACATATCTACCTCGTATTTGAACATCTGCATTCGGCCATTTGCCTGTGGCGCAATCCATAACTTCCATTTGATCGCCATCTCAATGTTTAGCAGTCATAATGGAGAAGAGATATTTCTGTGTTCTGGAAGAGCACTGGGTGGTATCTGTCCCAACTGGCAGGATCTGATTATTTCCAACTCGACAGACGGTGAACGAAAGGCAAAGATCAAGGCGTTGCCACTTACTTTGAGTGAGTCGCGAGGCCTGGTTTCTTTCGACTTTGGTGTGGCCTGCACGAACTTGATATTTTTCTGCAGCATTTTTTCAAGCATCTATTGGATGATGAGTTCTACTCTCCACTGACCGGCCTCATCTCATAATTACGAAGGCTACAAAACCTCATCAAAGACATGGGAACGAAGGTCAAGAAAGTTGTGGACACTCGATGGGAATCGATGTTCTAGGTTAGTTTATGAGTTTAATTTCCATTCGTGGTGGCTTACAAAGTTCTGAAATTTGGTGCCGGTTGTTGCTTGGTTCCGGCAATATCGAGTGCCAGTACGAGCGCATCTTGGTGAGAAGAATTCGCCTTGCGCACCACCCCTCAAGTGGTGGGTGGTCGTCATCTTCGTCGTGAAGGTCTCTGACGAGGCGACCATCACGTTCCAAAGCCTTGAAGGATTGACATGGTTGTTTCTCAGTAACGCGGAGGCATTTTAAAATTAACCTCAACTTACGCGTCTTGGTTTAGCGCTTCACATATTTCCGACCAAGAGCTGTAGATGAGCTCGACCTGGAATCCAATGTGCTGTCGGCGGATAAGAAGCTCTCTATTAAGCTCAGCGATATCGAAGACGTATTGGCGGACCTATGTAGCTTTGTTATCGCGGCCACAGAAGAGATTGGCGCCGAAGAAATGCCTGTCGCTGTCAAGAGCATCACCACTTGCTGCGTCAAATTGGTTGCCAGCCTTGCAAGCATTGTGGCAGAACATGACTCACGGAACGATGGTCGGAACGATAGCTGTCGATTTCATTCCGCCTGTTCTGTCTCATCAGCTCGTCAAACTTTGCGGTCGATATTTTGCTGACATTATCCACAAGCAAAGGTATCGCCTGTCCGCCCACTGGAGTGAACAAAGTATCGAGCTCATTGAGCAGGACTTTCAAGAACTTCGAGCTGCTTATGAGCGTGAGCCGTCTTTGAAGCAGGTCCTGGATAAGTGCGACGTCAACATTATGTTTGAAAATGGCTGCAACTACGTGCAACAATGTTTCGAGCACCTGGAGACGTTTTGTGGAGGCTTGGCGACCGCGTTCCTGGGCACGTGTAATATGTAGAGTGAATTCTCCGTTGTCGAGTGGGAGAAGGATAATTGCCGGATTGGCCGAACATACTTCTCTCTAGAAGGAATCCTACACACCAAGCAGTTCGAAACACTGCAGTCAATTACCCTCTAAGTGTTAAACAGACAAGCTTGACGCAGAGTCGGCCCTCGGACCGCTGGTAGTTATTAAAGGTAAAAGAGGGCGTGTATTAAAGAAAAGTCTAAAGAGTTCACCAATCGTTCTAGCCTAAGCACTTGCATGATCATGCTCCTTAATGGGTCGAAAACACGGCGCGCATCGCACTAAGGAAATCTCCTCCAGTCTCCACACGCACCAACTTCAATGTCAACTTCCAACACTCCTCCTGCGTGCATGTTTTCGTTTTCCATGTACACGTTCCAATCGTGGCACTCCTTGTTCAATATGGTGCAGACCAATTAAAGTCTTCAACTCCTCCAACCTCGGCGCATGAAGTGCCTTTGTCATCATGTCAGCTAGCATGCGGGACCCTTTGCAATACTCGGTCTTGAGAATCCAACGCTTGGCATACGAGCCCACAAATTTGATTCTCACATCAATGAGCTTTGCCTTTGACGAATATTCTCCGACAAGTTGCTTACTAGCTGCTTGAGTGTCGACCTTTAGTGACATCGGAATCACACAATCGATCCCCATCTCTCCGAGCAATTCTTTGATGTCGATCATCTCTGCAACCACGACCAACGCTGCAGTAAATTCTACTTCCATGGTAGAGATATGAACACCACCTTGTTTGCGTGTAAACCATGCAACTGGCATGCCCGCCACCTCAACATATCCCCCAGTGACGGATTTACGGTCATCCTTATCTGCAGCAAAGTCTGCATCACTATATCCCACCAAAGGAAGCGGTGCATTCAAATCATTATGCCCTTTCATTCGCAGACGAACCTCTTTCGATCCTTGGAGGTATCTCCAAGCTATCTGGATATCTTCTTAGCAAGTCTCCAATCGCCTTCCGTCGGGAAATGCGTACGTCTGGTCGCACGATGAACCTCGAACGAGATATCGGGACCTGTGCAGCGCGATATCCATAGCAGACTTCCCCCAGAGATTGAAATTTGTGCACGTAGATTCCATCCGGTATAGCATAGCAGGGAGCACGATATCATTTTCGACAACGTCATAAGTAGGATCATCTATGGGAGTTCGCGTTCCACGAGCATTCTCCATACCCAGTTCCTTGAGCGTGTCCACAATTTTCACTTCCTGGTCGATCTCGTAACCATTTTCATCATCGTAATTGATTCGCATTCCTAGGAATTTATTGGCAATGGCCAAATTTTTCACAGACAAATTTATTAAATCGGCAAAAAACATGTCGATTAGCGATGATGCTGTAGCCGTTACCAGAAGGTCGTCCACGTATACACCCACGACAAAAAGCCGTGTGTCGTCTCGCTTCCAGTATACGCACATGTCCGTAAGACACTGTGTGAACTCTAGCGACATTAACTTCTTATGCATCAATTCAGACCAAAGTCTTCCGGCTTGTTTTAATCCATTCAGCGCCTTCTTTGATTCAAGTGACAATTTATTCTTCTTCTCGACCTTATACGACTGAAGTCTGGCGTGAAATACGTTCATTCCTTGCGGAATTTTTAAGAAAATGTTGAGCTCCGGTTCTTTGTCGGCCTTGACATATGCGTTGGGGATGTCGCCGTGTTGTGCTGGGACTCTCCATACTCTCGCCAAGGCCAAAATGAGCTTTAAGCTCGACATTTCCATCACAGCTGCAAAAGTGACGTTGTAGTCACGACCAAAAAATTGTTAATTTCCACACGCTACCACGCGTGCTTTGTATCGCTCTATATTCCCATCTGCGTCGCGCTTTGTCTTGTGCACCCATTTAGTATGTAGACAATTTGCATTTGGTGGTATCACTACCATGTTCCACACGTGGTTGTTCTTCAATGCTTGAATCTCTTCGTGCATCGCGGCTTCCCATTTAGGTTTGTAACGCTTTGAATTGCTTGGCGGTAGTTCGACGGATCCGTATTCGTCACGTTGTTCACCACTCCAATATCAACATCCACCGCCTGACACACTTCTGGATTGTTATCGGACCCATAGATCTTGTCACTACACGAGCCCTAGACCAAACTGGGTTGTCTGAACGTCGGCAAACATCCGACGAGTTTTTATTGGCCTCGGTGCACGCAATACCTTTCGCATCTATACCACGAGCGATGATGTGACGCAAGAGTAATTCATTCTGCTCTTTATTGAGCGTCTCGATGTCGCGTATGTGTTGCGTTGTGATGACAATGCGATCCTTGGGCAAAAAAACTTGATAGCCTTTAGTGTCATCACCAATCCCAACAATAAGACCACGTTGTGCACGCTTCGCAAAATTGTTCTTCTTCGGGTCTCGGTACACCGAGCATGGAGAACCAAATACCACAATCGCATTCAAGGCTGGTGGAACATTTGCCAGCATCTCGATCGGAGGTGCTTTACCAGTATTAGCATTTGTTGGTGACCGATTTAACACGTATGAAGAGTATTGAACTGCATCCCCCAAAACCTAAGCGGCGCACCGCTGGAAAAAATCATGCACCGTGTCATATTCATAATGGTACAGTGCATACGTTCCGCCTCCCCGTTGCTGGCTTGGTTTCTTGCCTCACTACGCTGGCGAGCCACACCAGACTTTTGGCAAAATAGATCGACATTCGCGTATTCACCACCCGAGTCGGTACGCAAAACGTGAACCCGACAATTAAAGCGCTTCTCGAAGAACACTAAAAAATTCTCGAATGACTTAGCTGCTTGATCCTTAGTGCGGGCGAGAAAAATCTTCAGTTAGTTACTTTTGTGACAAAGTTGATCATGTAGCAATTCCCGAGCCTGTCTCTTGGAGTCATGGGATCTTTAAGATCCGAGCAAATAACCCGCCAATTCGGTCGATGGGAGAATTTGTCCCAGTATCTTGAGTAGGCTATCGATTTTTGCTCTGTTTGCCGTGTGCACATGTCTAACAGTTACACGTGTGCGATCAGTGAGAAGGATACCCGACGCCGAATTTTAAGCCAGTCTCTCGATGGCACCATAATGCAGGTGGCCTAAGCGTAAATGAAAATCGTATAGATACCCCGTTGAGGTTAGTCGTGGGTACCAGCATGTGACGCGACGTTTTGCACAAGTGCCGCTAAAATTTTGGTGCTGCCGCATTTATATAACAGTGGCTTCAACCATAAGTACACTTTGCGATAGCTCCATGTTAAAAATCACACATTTTCCATCACGCGTCTCGAGTACACGCTGTGTACAACGACGACCTAGCACATACCCTTTAGCATCCAATTTTCCATACGAAATCAAATTGTGAGCATGTCCGACCGCGAAATAAACTTCGGTAAGCCTTACAGTGTGTGTCTTGCCATCCGCCAATACTTGCACTGTCACATTTCCCACTTTGCTGATCATCAGCTCTTCTCCATTAGGCTGAATACATACGCCTTTAGCGTCTTGAACGTCTTCCAACCACGACTCATCGCTGCATAAATGACGGCTTGATCCACTATCCAATATCTAGCAGTCATTAGTAGAAAATCCCTGTGCTGATATCGCCAGCGTAATGTTTACGTTGCCTTTTGAATTTTCACTGCTGCGATTAGGACACATCTTTCTTAAATGTCCAATCTCGCCACATTCATGACACCTTCGAGTCTCACGAAATCGCGACTCTCGGGCGACGTTCGCAACACCTCTCGACACTTGTTTGTTTGTCACGGATTCCTAAGATTAAGCAAAATGGGCCAGCTCTTCAGCTTGCTGCAAATAATCCGTCCTTCGACCATCTACCTTCGCCATCAGCACAACCCTCATGTCTTCTAATGCGTATTGCACTATGTTGTTTAGTACCAGGTATTCGACAGCTCCTTCTGACACTTCCGCCATAGCCACCAGATAGAGAAAATGTTCAGTTCATGTTTTCTTCGGGTCCTTCGGCTTCGTAAACAGTCTCATCGATTGCGTCAGGGTGATATGTGTTTTAAATGCCTCGAGCATCTTCTCCATTACGTATTAAAGTGTGGGCATCTGGTTCCACCAAGTTTCCAGTTGTTTATGATAGTAACGCTCGACCATGCCTTGTAGATAGTGTCCAAGAAGATCAACTTTAACGTCTTCCAGCCATAGAAAACCACAGGCTGATTGGGCCAAATTCACCTGTCTTTCGAAACGACGTCCTCACTCCAAAAATCCAGATCCAAGTCCTTCGTACAATTCCGCTCCATCATACATAAGCATTGCAAGCTTTTTCTGCCTTGCGTCAGGGTACCTTACAACTTGCTCCATATGCTGTGCTGGTATTCTGGCATCGTCCATGTGGTGGTGATACACTGGGGGAGCAGCCTGTTGATCTTTCACGGCGGCGGCGTAAAGTTTTTCCGACCGCGACCGTGGTAATTCATGATCATGTTGCCGGTGTCCAATGTAACCTGGTGGCTCCGTAGGCCTATCCGCCTTATTCATTTGAGGTGACCCACTCAGCGCATCGATATGCATTCGTGGCCCACGTCCCAGTCCCGAGGTAAACAAATTATCTCCTGGTGACATCTTAACATCTTCCATAATCTTTTTTACACGTCGCCCTCCAGAAAGCCGTCCTTGAATTTTGCTTTGTGATTCTCTAAGCGATCCAATCGTCCCATCAACCCACGCATGAGCTGTAACATCTCACTTTCTTCGGTGGGTCGCTCCTTGACTCCCATACCCACCGAAAATTCATCTCCTTTTCCCGCAGCAACGTTCGCGATCTTTTCCTCATATTCTTCTACCTTACCAATTCGCCCGCGCCTCGGCGCAGCACTTGGCGATGAAGCTTGACCTCGGGCGACAGTGTCACCATCGTCCGAGCCTGTTGGGCTCATAACCTGTTAAACAGACAAGCTTGACGCAGAGTCGGCCCTCGGACCGCCGGTAGTTATTAAAGGTAAAAGAGGGCGTGTATTAAAGAAAAGTCTAAAGAGTTCACCAATCGTTCTAGCCTAAGCACTTGCATGATCATGCTCCTTAATGGGTCGAAAACACGGCGCGCATCGCACTAAGGAAATCTCCTCCAGTCTCCACACGCACCAACTTCAATGTCAAATTCCAACACTAAGCACTCCTTTATTATTAATAAATTCAGATCCAGGCTATATTGTGTCCAGTAAACCTGCATCTGGGTGACGATCAGGCGGGCACCACCATTAGCCACTGATAAGATTGATCAAGCGCCACTATTAGCTGAATTATGATAATAATGGCGTGCGCCACTATTAAATTAATCTGCTGATCAGTGAACGCAGTCCCAGCCCCCGCCCCGTCTCCATTTCCCGAATAAAAACATTTGGTTAAATCTCATCTGTATTTTTCAACGCGTTTATAAACGTTTAAACATTTATTAGAAGTAACCAAATCCGAATGGGCCCATATTCAGCTGGCTATCTCTCGATTGTGTATATATTTTTCGATTGAGTGCCATGCGAACGATCATTGGCTAGAAATACGACGCAGATCCAGTAGCTCCATGGACAGCGCCTCGGCAGCTCCTCGACATGCAGACGAGGCCCCAGGACGTCTTCGACGAGCCGAGACCGTGCTACAGCATCGCACAAGTCGCCTCGTGCTAGTGCTGGAGCAGTGCATGGACTCGCACAACCACCAGGCCGTGCTCCGGACGGCTGAAGCATTGGGTGTGCAGCACGTGTGGCTCATTGCAGCCAATTCGCAGCAGCTCAAGACGCATTCGGACCCGAAGAAGGGCAAGACAAGCAGCAGTAGCAAGAAAAGCAGCAGTGGCAAGAAGATCACTAAGAACTGTGCACTGTGGCTCACGGTACGCGAGTTCTCGAGCATTGCAGCTTGTCTGGAGGCGCTGCGAGCGAGTGAAATGACCATCTGGGCGACGGACCTGTCGCCTCAAGCAGAGCCGCTCGTCATTAATAATAAACCCACGGAGCTGCCATCCCGCTTGGCACTTGTGATTGGACGGGAGACGGATGGTGTGAGCGTCGAGATGCTGCGAGCGGCACATCGACGTGTGTATTTGCCGCTCTTTGGCTTTAGCGAGAGCCTTAACTTGTCCGTGGCCACAGCACTCGTGCTTCAGCGACTGCTGGATTGGTTTCCACATATCCGTGGTGATCTTGATGAGCATGAGAAATGCGAGCTGCGTGAAAAATGGTATTCTCAGCTGATAAACACTCCGACGCAAGCAGCTCAGGCCGAGCGGTGGACCTCAGGCCGAGTGCCAATCTGTCCGCTGACTGACTTGCGTCGCGAAAAAAACGACGCATGGATTCCGAAAAGCGTTCGACGACGTGAGCGAGATATGCTGGAAGTGAGGGAGCGTCTAGGTAAGCGGAAGCAGTCTGACGACGGGCAGGCACATAGCAAAGTAGTAGCAAAAAGCGAAGAAGTGACAAGAACAGTCGGTGGATAGAAGCAGAAGAATGTATTGGAGCACCAAGGTCCAATCGAGCTACGGCATTTGCTTCTGAAGTCGGCACCGTGCTCACACAAGCATTCCCTATTCGCTGCACATCAACGCCTGAAACATCGCTCCATGTCAGAGACTCGACCTACTTTCCACTTTGTTAGTGTCGTCGCTAGCGCAACGTGTTTCGCCTGCGGTCGTTTTTACAATGGACGAGACGTTTTGAACTGGGGAAACCATGTGCTTTATGCACCTTTGTTACTGCCTAAAGTCGGTGTTGCAATCAGCAATGCTCCGTTACAAGCTAATTTATATACCGAGCTTATTCACCTTGCTGCTTCTCTCACTTTCGCTGTTCTACGCACGACTACTGTTTGACGCCAGTGGCGCCTTCAAGCTTTATTGTGGTCTTTTTAGGACCAAAACACAATTGACGAGATCATTGAGCCTGGTCTCACTCCTCTTTTGAGTCTATCCAAGTCAGCAAAGACAAATCACGACGATGACGACGACGACGACGAAAGCGAACGGTATTCGTGTACAATAATGTGGCAGCAACGCTTCGACAGGCTTGCAACCGTTTCGTGTGTAACACACGACCGCACACACGCCCCATACAAAAAAATGCCGCGGACGAGCGCAGATGAAGAAGAATAAAAAGCACTCACTCACTTTTGGACTGAACAGTGAGTCGTGACGTGCGAGCGACGACCACAACAAGAAGAAGAAAAACGAGAACGAGGACCGAAGGAGAATGGGCGTCCTGCTGTGGCTGCTGCTAGCGCTCGTGGCGTCTGTCGCAACGCTCGCGAGCAGCGCCAGGCTCCGCAAGAACGCCTTTGTCTGGTTCTCCTACGTGACGATCACAGGCTGGTACTATTGTCGCGTGCTGCACAAGGAATACTGTGGCGACAGCAGCAAGGACGAGCCGTCGAGCAGCAGAGGCTCGAGCTCCAGAAGCCACTCGCCGTCGTCGAAGAGGGACGAGGACGCAGACGTGGTCTACTTTGAGAAGCGCGAGGTGGTCGAGCGCCGCCAGCTGCAGCTGTTGGAGCGCAGCGGCTCGAGCTCCAGCGTTGGCTCGGACAGTGTCAGCGTGGCCCCCGTGAAGCCCAAGCGAGGGCGGTTGTTCCGCAGCCGAAGGAAGGCTGCGGCAGAGGAGGCCATGCGACGTGTGAGCGACATGAATGCTGTGGACTCGCTTATGAACTCGAGCACGTCGGAAACGAGTGCGTCGTTGACGCAGAGTGGCTCGAATGTCACGCGAAGGACGTTTACTGGGCGAAAGAAGCCCATGTCGTGGGCGGATTGACGCGAGTGACTACAGACAAATCGCGGTTTTTATCGGCTAATGGGTGGACCAAATACCGTTGTTAATACCGTTTTTATACTGTGGGTATCCTGCTGGTGTTACAGTTTTACGGATAGTGTCTAATTTCCGCCAATTGGACGATTTTTGAATGCAACAGGCTCGTTTGCGAGAAAACAACTTTTTAGAAAAAGACGCAGTCAGTATGTTCGGGTTCAATGTGAACAAGCTCAAGCCGAACCTGACGATGGCAGTGCACCGCATCGGCATCGTCAAGAACAAGAAAGCCCACGCAGCATTGGCACAGCGTCGTGAAGTCGCGCGGCTTTTACGTGAGGGAAAAGAAGAAAAAGCTCGCATTCGGGTGCGAAAAAAAGTAGTTCTAGACTGGCGCTCGTCCCAATTGGTACTTTATTGATTGTGCTTTTTTGTGTGTATCTGCTCACACTCACAGGTAGAAGGAATTATACGCGATGACTTTACTATTGAAGGCTACGAAATCTTGGAACTGCTGTGTGATCTCCTGGCGGAGCGAGCTGTGCGTTCATAACTTCTTATTGAGCTTCTGGGACCGTGTACTTGCCGAACTGACGCCTTGATGAGTTCTCGTAACCACGTAGAATCTGATCAAGAGTGAATTTAACTGTCCATACGATATGCGCGAGGCAGTGTGCACGCTTATGTGGGCAGCCAGTCGGACGGAAGTCCCCGAGCTTGCAGAGGTGAAGCGACAACTCACGAAAAAGTACGGACAGGATTTTGAAGCAGCAGCGAGTCGCAATGTCGACGGGTGCGTGAACGAGCGCGTGATGCAGAAGCTCAGTGTGCAACCGCCGAGTGCGTTCCTTGTTGTGAACTACATGAAGGAGATTGCGAGAGAGTTTCACGTGGACTGGAATTCCGATGAAGCTCAGGCGGTGGAACCCCTAGCACCGAGTCCAGTGCCCACGGGCTCCACTGTGATGAGTGCTAATGTCTCAGGATCCGACTTTGCACATCTGCATGCTTTGGTACGGTCATGTGTACGACGTTTGGAGCGTCGAGTTCTTGTCGAGCTTTAGCATCATTCTACATGAGGAAGTTCTTCTAACTGACAGGTGGATATTCTGCAGGGTTCTTCCGTGTCTGGCGCCAGTGTGCGTCATATGTCAACCGTCCCTTCTGGCACTTCGGACGTCGAAGCTTCTGGCACTTCGGACGTCGAAGCTACTGACGATAGCTCGTTGTTGTCGTCGTCGCGACGGACAGTGCAAAGCTACACGAACCAGCCAACGCACTATTTTTCCACGAGGTCGTCACCACCGGTTTCTATGTACCAAAGTGATGACGACGAGGAATTCATAGAACCGATGCGACCACCGCCGCAAGCTCCTTACATGGAGGAGTTGCCTCTTCCTCCTGCCGCTCCACTCGCAGCTACAGCACCGACTCCACCAAGCAGCGGAGGGATCCCGGATTTTGACGAACTTACCGCCCGCTTCGAGCGCCTTCGCAAGCGTCAAGACCGCCACGACGAGGGCAACATGTCGTTCACATTTTAAGCGGGCGTTCATCGAACCCATCATTTTTCTCTGGTCGTTATTGTTCGACGACGCAAAAGCGTCATCGTTGTGTGCCTTACGCTGCTAAAACGATGCAGAGAAGCTCAATGATACCCGAGCAATGGCGTGTCTTGTAACGTTTCGTAGGTCAGTCACCTAGAGATTGAAATATTCTATCTATAGTCTCTCTTTCTATAAATAAACAATAGGCCGTGACGGCTTTTCGTGACATCGACGACGCTGCACGTTCCAATGGAAGCATGTCATTGGTCGAGAGATGCGTGACGAACAACAGCGCGTCGTACATAGACGCAACACAGAAGCCAATCGCATTGCGTAATAGATGAGACGAGTTTACGGTTTTGACGCCAATCGCGACGCTTCATTGATGACACGAGTTGAAGTTCGTCCCGACTCTTCATCGCATTCATTGAGCAAGTCATAATGGCCCTTTTCTTACCACGTGTGTCGTCCACAACGGACGTGACCAAAAGTCTTGCCATTTCCCCATTTGACACCAAGCGCACAATCGTCATCATCATCATGAGCTTCGTCTCCGTCGCCGCCACTTGCGACTTTCCCATTCAAAACCTTCCGTACGGCATTTTTGCCACGCCAACCAACAAGCACAAGCGCGTAGGCGTCGCCATCGGCACCTTTGTACGTCGCTAGCTCTCGTCCCCTTTCTTTCTCTCTCTGTTTTCAACTCTTGACCGACCGCTCTGAACGTCTGATGCAGGTGCTCGACTTGTCTGTGCTCGAGACGGAAGGCCACTTCAAGGACTTTGACGCTGCGTGTTTCCATGACGTACGTCTCCCCAGCAGCAACTCCCTCTGTCTCTTTGATACGTGACTTCCAAGTTAACGCCACACGTTCTTCTCTCTCCTAGTCGTCACTTAACCGGTTCATGGCCCAAGGATCGAAAGTCTGGTCCCGTGCACGCGCAACGATCCAGCGACTGCTGTCAGCTGATGAACCTATACTTCGTGACAATGACGCGCTCCGCCAGCGCGCGTTGATCCCCATGGACGACGTGCAGATGCATTTACCGGCTAAAGTCGGTGACTATACGGACTTTTACTCGTCCCGTGAGCACGCGACCAACGTCGGCCGGATGTTTCGAGGAGAAGACAATGCGCTGCAGCCCAATTGGTGCGTCACTAGTTGGAAAAGGACGTGTGATGAGGCACAGCTTAATCTACTCGTAATAATTGCTGACTTCTTGTGTTCTACGATGTGAAATGAAGGCTCCACTTGCCTGTCGGGTACCATGGACGTGCGTCATCAATCGTCACGTCCGGTACTGATGTCCGTCGCCCTAGTGGTCAACTGCAGGTGGACGTGAAGGATCCATCAAAGGGGTCCAAGCACGGTCCTTGCCGCGTGCTTGATTACGAGCTGGAGATGGCAAGTATTGGACACGAGCAGCGCTTTGTTTACCGTACATAAAGTACACCGTTCCACGGCTCTAACGCTATCGTGCTATTGGTTTGCAGGCGTTCTTCGTGGGTCCGTCGAACAACCTTGGCGACCCCATTTCAATGAGTGAGGCAGAGGACCACATCTTCGGTGTCGTCTTGATGAACGATTGGAGTGGTACATTTCTGCGTCGGCAAAAGCTGCTGTGACCATAGAGAACTAAATTTGGTGCGTCGAATCCGTTTGCATGCAGCTCGTGACATTCAAAAGTGGGAGTACATTCCGCTTGGTCCCTTTGGATCCAAGAACTTTGCAACTACAATTTCGCCGTGGGTCGTGCCCCTTGCGGCTTTGGAGCCATTTCGGTGCGAACCAAGTTTCGGCCCAGCTCAGAAGGATCCTGTGCCGCTGGCTTACATCTCAGACCCGAATTACGCGCGCGGCACCTACGATATCAACCTCAAAGTACGTCGCAGAATGAAGGGTAGTACGAAATCCAATGGTGCAAGTCTATTGATGCTGACTGTCTGTGATTTGATCAGGTCTCGGTGAAACCAGAGGATTCCGAGCAAGCCTACACCGTGACGAAGAGCAACTTTCGTAACATGTACTGGAACATGAAGCAACAGCTTGTTCACCACACAGTCACAGGATGCAACATGCAACCCGGAGACCTTTTAGGCAGCGGGACAATCAGCGGTAGCACGGACGAGAGCATGGGCTCCATGCTGGAACTGAGCTGGCAGGGAACCCGCGAAGTGGCACTTGGGGACAGCGGTCTCACCCGCAAGTTCCTGCAGGACGGGGACACAGTGGCAATCACGGGCTTCTGTCAGGGTCATGGCTACCGGATAGGCTTTGGGTCTTGCGAGGGCAAGATTTTGCCTGCACATCCGTGCAATACCTAGTGCCAAAGCTCAAGGAGGAGGGTCTGGTCTATGTTGGCTTCCAAGTATTTCTGGTAATTGAAATACAGATCATGCCGTGCTTTCATATTCTTCGGCTTGTTGTTGCGCGTTCTTTGATACGCGCCGTTTTTTCAGCTACAGCTCTCAGCAAATTTAAACAAGTCCTTGAGTGGTACTTTCGTAGAGAATTCACTGCGCAGTCCAGTCGATTGAACCGTAAGCTCGTCGTCATGCTCCAGCGCCGGCAATTTGAGACTATGTTGAGCCACGTCTCGATCTCCATTTGCTCCATTGCTGTCTCCTAGTTCAGTGATGCCACCCGATATGTTGGATTCATCGACGCCATTGAACTTGTCGTACAACGAAGAAAGATCTACACCTCGCTCATGAAGCATCGATGTCAAGACCTTCTTCCACTCATCCACTACAACGCCAGCATTCAACATAGCTGCTCCACTGCGGTCATCGTGCGCGGCAATCCGACTTCTTGTCTCCTCTCCGAGCGCTTCATACATTGGAGCAGCAGATGTGATTCCCCATCGGTCACGCAGATAGTCGAGCTTTAGCTGCTCGTCGATGGTATACCTGTCAGTCACGTCTTTTTCCAGTGCTTTTGGTGGTGAATGTACAGCACGGCTTGCTAGCGACACTGGCGACAAGGAGTTCAGCACTTGCATTAGCATGGACAGCGACGGATAGTCGTCACCCAAGTAGCGAAAATAATCGTCCACGACGGGAAACTCGGCCACAAAATTGGTCATGAACACTTGCTGCGACGCATGTAGATATGCAGTCACCTCCCCTCGCAGCAAGTTTGGTCTGCGCTCGAAAAGAGACGTAAAATACGACACGCTGAGATCACTCAAGGTGCTGAGCTTCGAGATCACAGTGCTGCTAATATCGCGCAATCGAAGGCGCGGGTTTAGCGCATGTGCCAATACGAAAAGAGGCTGCTCCATTTGTTCCCATACCACCTCAAGCGCGCGCTGGACCGCTGGGAAGCCTTTGGCAGCAGTAAACAGCACACCTAATTGCACCATTGCTTCGGAAAGCGTCAATCCAGCTCGGCAGCTGGAGAATACGTTCGAGAAAACACGAAGCAGGTTACACACGCGCTCCAGTAACGAGCGGTTCAGCGCGTTCTCCACTAGCCTTTGTGCATTCGCCGCTCCACTTTTCGTACTGGCCGCAAACGTTTTGTCATCAAGCAGTACTTCAATGAGAATGGCACATGAGTGCCAACTACCAAAGGGGCTAGAATTGGTGCTGCCGTCCATTTTCGACAGTCGTTCAATAACACAAGAGCGAATCGACTCCAACTGCCACACCTCGATGAGGGATGATACAACGGTACACATTTCCGTTGTCGCCAGCAGCGTCAGCAATGGAAAATGCAGCATTCCCTCCATGTCGAGCAGAAAAGTGACATTTGACAAGCGTGCCGGTGATCGCAAAATGCCGATAGCGCGTTGAGTGATCGAGTTGTATGGCAACACCACCACGGCGAGAGCCACTTTAGCTGTTTTGACACAAAGTCGAATATGCGCATCCAGCCATCTTGCGACATCCAGCCCATGCTTGTGTGCTATTGCAGTCCCCACAACTGCTTTCTCTTGTTGGACTCGAATAAATGCTAGTGACACGATAGCTTTTCCATTGGTCACGACTCCATCGATCGAAGACACGTGCGTACTTTCAGATTGCGGAACTAATACCATGTTGCAATGCAACGATACTGGCCACGGCCCTATCGGCGCAACCGACACGGTCTTTTCGGCGCTATTCGATGGCGCAGACGTGCCTAACAAGAGTGGAATGAGTTCTTGCAGCTTCGAAAGTTCACTCAAAAGCGTCGTGCTGTACACGTTTTCCAAAACGCGCGTGCGCAGGTCAGTCGCGCTAGGCATAATCCTATCAGCAGCGCCAGGAGTAGGGACGAGTGCGCGGAATAAACGCCTGGCACTATTACTTTCAACCCACTCGAAGGGCAGCTGGTGCTCAATAAGCAGTTGCACCAGCGCGCGATGCACCAAAGTGGTATCGGAAAATGGCAGCAATGATACATCACCCACATCAGCTCCAGTGCGTTTGGGCTCTAACGATAGATGCGCATCCAGTACAGGTGCAACAGTTGCACCGCTACCAGAACTTGTGCTGTGTTCGTTTCCATAAACTTTTTCGATCATCAATGCATCCTTGGGCATGTGGGGACATTTGGCCAAATGGGTCTGCATATTGCTCTTGCGCCCCATGACAATAGTCGGTTTCATCGACGCATTCATGCTTTCAGGCGCGCTCTCAAACGCCTGCTGGCAAAAATTGCACCGCGCGTAGTAATAAGCACTGTTCTGTTTGCGCTCGAGCCGCGTGAAAAAGTGCCACTCGTTCAGTGCCTGTCGCGACGAGACCTTCGCCATTGTAGCTGCAGTGATACCACCAGCAATAGCAGTAGCAGACGACTCTAGCTTTTGCACCGCAGCTGCAACACCCGACCCCGTCTCTTCATTTGCTGCCATCACTGCTGTCGTACAGTCGACACCATTAGACAGCTTGAGCGTACTGCGCTGGTACAGCCTACGACCCAGTGGTGGCAACTGACCTTTAAAGTGCGGACATTGCGACAAATGCTTTCGCATCTTCTCGCGTCTGCCCACGATCTTCTCCGGCACCAGCAGCGGCTTCTGGTCTTCAGCTGCGGTCTCATGTGCTCTCTCACAGTGCTTGCACACAGCATAGAAGAAATTAGAATTGCCAATGTATCCCTCTGTCTGGAGTCGCGTAAAGTGCGTCCACTCTTCCATCAAGTGGTGCTTGCCACGACCTCCAACAGTAGCAGGTCGGCGCTTGCGTTTCTCGCCCACGGACGTCGTTGTCATCGAGCGGCCACTTGGTGTTCCCCCTTCTGTCTCCAGTGTCTTGACTTGAGTATTTCGGTTATCAAGTGCTGGAACTACCGTCTCTTGTACGGCACATTGCTCGCTCTTATATTGTGTGGCGTACACAGGACACGACTTCAAGTGCGAGCGCATGGCCGAGCGCCGTCCCGTGAGCTTCACGGGCGCAGTCAAGAGCTGCTTTTGTTCATAAGCAGAGACGCAGTGTCGGCACAAGACGTACCAGTACGACGAGTTGGGCACGCGCCCTTCGTCTAGCAGCTTTGTAAAGTGTGCCCACTCGTCCATGGAGCAGCCGCGACCCATTGGTTTTGATGGCGAAACCTGCTGCTGTGAAATGGGTACGTCGGTTGGGGACTGGAATAGTCGATTTGATAGGATCATGAAGATGACGGGGTGCACGCTGCGATGACGCGCACAGGCAGTCGAGTCAAGTGTGCTGATTGGGTGACAATGCGTGATCCTAGTTTCGAAGAAACTGCGTCTGGCATTGTTGATGATGACGATAAGGATGATGGTGACTATGAAGTTGATGATGATGACCGATCCGATGCGACTTGGTGCATTTGACGGGGTAGCTGATTACAATGGACCGTTCGAATTTATTTGCGTGGTACGGTCATTTTCATTTCAAGCATGAAGAGAGAGAGAGAGACTAATTCATAATCTTGAAATGCACAACAAGCGAGGTCGTAACGGGAAAGTGTACACCTACACTGCTACAATTTAGGTGACCTGCATTCGGAGCATCGCATACATTTAAATTTCACGAGTAATCTCTCGGGCAAGTTCACTCGAGGGAGAAGAACTGTATGAATTTGCTCAACTTCAGCAACCTTAAACATAAAATGTGCGCACGATAATAGGGCAAGCGCAGCTACACTGACCACAGTGTGAGCTGCAGGAAACAAGCCATGTGATGCTAGAAAACGAAAGAGTGCTATGTCATAGCGTTGTTAGTATGGCAGATGCTTACGTTCTTATGACCTTCCCGACCTTTTCTAGTCCTAGTGGGTTTTTCGATCGTATCCAAAGAGGCCTTCGTGTCCCTCGTAACAATGCATTTCAAGCGTGCCTTCCACTGATGCACTTCACAACTTCTAACAAGGATACTGATAAGGTTTTAAAATTACTCCCTAAAATCCGCAATACAGAATTCCATATACTACGCATGAGTGATAAGAGTACAAACTTGCTGAACAGCTCGTCAAGTGTAACGGGGTGAGTCCGTTACATGGTAATTTACATAAGGTAAATATCAAGTATGAATATTATGTTCGAGAAAGACATCACATTCTCACAATATCATCTATATAGGTGATATTGTGATGCACAAGCCATACCTTGTTCTTTGGTTGATATAGGGCAATGAAATCAAACAATAAAGCCGAGCCACGACAGAAGGACGCAATGAGTGGTGGGAAGATGATTACAATACATGTTTGTGTTTAGGTATTATTGAAAGTGGCTAAATAGGATTATGAACAGGAGCTTAACTGTACTAAATACAGTTCTACATTTACCCTTATGTGGTAAAGCCGATCGAGATCGGGAGGATTAAATCTCGGCTTCCGGCAAAGTATGTAGCGGTATCTAGTTGACGAATTGTGGGACGATGGCCTTTAACATTAATGTCACCACTGAATGACCCAATGGGAAGAACCCCATCCATCAGCGCCATCCCAGACTCTGGAAAGAAGTCGGAGATAGATCAGGGGACCGCGATCAGGCGTGGGCCACCTGATATGGAAGGATTGCAAATCCATTCGGAAGGGAGGCGACACGTGGCAGCATATCCTGGTCGGGGTAGGCATAGTCATAGTTTTAGTCTTTGGTTGGTTAATATTAGACAGAGTTCAATTTGCTTCTAAACACATTCGTGTCGTTCTTCTTCTGGGCAGGATATTTGGCCTCCCGACGTCAGAGAATTTTGACACTACTAACTGGAAGATCACTCCTGGAGCTATTTGGCCAGGAGTGCAAGGACTCTCAAAGTCTCTCAACTGCGATCGGACGCAGGCAACTGTTCTGGTTGAAGTAAGACCGCGAGACGGCTCAAGTGGTCAGAAGGATCACGACTCAAGTTCCCCATTTTTGGCACAAGGCTGATCGCGGCGACTCTAGGAGAGTGCCAACCAAGAACACGCGATCGGGTGAGAAACTTCCACATGATCGACACCAATCTCTACAACGGTCAAGTTCAGCATCGAATCAAGTCCACCTAGAAGAGTGCAGACCACCCTACCGACGGGTACACAAGGAGAGGTAGGATCAAGTGCAAGCATAATCGGAGTACCCCCGCCGTTAGTCGGTCGTCTAGGTGCCAGTGAAGCGTTGGGATCGTCTCATAAAAGGAACTTATCCCACTCCACCCCACTTATCTCGTATTGAAACCTTCCTCTGAACGTACGGGTACGTCAGAGAATATTACAGAACGATTGAACATGACACAGTATTAATCTATAGTAGAGCACCGT
>JH598455.1:285503-332402 GCA_000173235.2 Hyaloperonospora arabidopsidis Emoy2 | reverse complement strand
GAGGCTGTGCCGACACATCGACCTCCTCCTGCGTTGCTTGACGAGCTAGTGAACTTACAGTTCCATGTGGAGAGACTTCTGAAGCGGCGTCTTCACAAAGATCAATATCAGTCTGTGAATGAGAGGAAAGGATACCCTGAGTGTGAAAACTCATGGGAGTTTGAGGTACCCCTTCGGCAAGATTTCCCGTAAGCTGTTGACGTTTTTGAGCATCGCGCTGAGGGTCAGCGTGAATCCCAACGCGCTCTCACTAATAGTTGTGGGGGTGTAGGGCTCTCTCACTAACACCGAATGACCCGTGACTGTCTGCACAGTCGAAACAGTGGTGGTTTGACCAGCAACTGGTTTTGCGTACTGCGTGCGATACAGCGAACGTAGATGGCCTTTAGCTTGGCAAACTCACAGCGCAGCTTGCGGCTATCCGAACTTCGGTCTTGGAGGCACTAGATCTAAGGGCACTCATCCTGGGCAACCGTAAGGTCGGAGAGCTGTGACAGGGAGTTGAGTACCTCACATGACCTGCAGCTAAGCGATCGGCAAAGAACTTGTCGATCGCAAGTACTTGTTCACGAGGCAGTGGCCACTGCTTCATGATACAGTACTTCGAGCCCGGTCTAAGCTCTATTTCATGTCGATTGCCTTTATCCTAAGGCAATTCGCATGTTATGGATTCAAGGAACACGTCCTTGAATTCGATCAAATCCTTATATAAAGGATTTGCCCTCAGCGACTCCCAAGATTGAGACGTGTATCGCTCAATCCGAGTCTTCTCATCGAGGACACTTTCGTCCATCGATGAGATGCTGAGAACCCGTTTGTTCTCGGCAAGTATTACTGCCGACCAAATGTCATTCACGTACTCGTCCTCTGTGACGAGTATGCAGATCTGCTTACCTTGCCACTACGCATATCTCGCATAAAAAGTTTCGGTTCCAGCGTTGGCAATTGAGTGATCTCTAAAGTCAACTTCGGAGTCACGACCAAATTAAGTGTATAAGCGCCTACACTTACCCGTCCTTAACCAAGACATTCAAGGTCTCGGTTTCTTCCTGGGTACCCTTTTCCACAAGCCGCTGGGGACGTATTCCCTCAGGCTGATGAGGTCTCGTTACCTCACCTAAAACTGCTTGAAGAATTTCTTCCTCAAGTACGTGGGGAATTATTCTCTTGACGTCTTCCAGCTGTGGTTGCGTTACCACAGCTAGGTCCTCAACGATCGACCCTCCAGCCGATCTAAGATCATCGTGTTGCAACTGGTTTATTCTTACTTGGATGTCTCCCGCTAGGCTTACACCCATGTACCGATCCACTCTACTTGTTCGAGTAGCCAACCTTCGGCGCTGCCTGTGCATCCGCACAGCCGCCGGCAGCTTCCTCCACAGTGTGATTGATTGTCACACTTTGATCTTGTGCAGTCGTACTAACGACCGTACCGCAAGTGAGGCCGTTGCACTCACTCGCAATACATCCACACGCTTGTGGACGCTCCAAGACGTTCATAAGATGGCCATCTGATGAACAAGTGGCAGGCATCTTCACAGTTCGAAGCTGCCAGCTGACCCTTGGCTTGTACCGTCTGAGCCAGGGTAACCCTAGGATGACACCAAATTTTTCATCCAAATCAAGTACGATTGAATCATCGTTGTACTGCAAATCTTCTATCGTGTAGTGAAATCCCGCTACACATTTCATCACTGATATAGATGCGCTTGTCGCGATGCGCACTGTCAGCTTCGTAGGAAGAGTAACGCGCTCAACGAAGTTGAGCCTATGATCCTCTAGCGACTGGCGACAAACAAAGTTGTTCGACGCGCCACAGTCAACTGAGGCACGAAGTGAAAAACCCATTGTCACTTTTAAATTTAAGGTGATGAGGAGAAACCTCATCACCAAGTGCAGATACACACAAGGATTGTGAGTCTGGAGAAACTTTCATCAATAGATTAGCAAAATTCTATTCAGGTTGCTCGATCAGTAGGTCGCTCCGACCCTACTGACCCCGACCGTTTTTTGACGGTCCGCTACACTGTTGTGACTTCGCAATAGCGTCGGACCCGCGTCCGTTGCCCTTCTTGGTAGACGGTAGATCACTTCGCTCAGTGTTTCGAGACACTGAGCGTGAAGGACCACACTCGCAGGCATAGTGTCCTAACTTCTGGCAGCGATTGCACTTTTGCAATCGCTTACTGCTTAAAAACGAGTTCTCTCGCTCTCAACACTGCAGAGGTCCATTGGTTCTGGACCTCCCACTTCTACTCGTCTTGAAGGACAATAGGGGGCCAAGCTAGTGTGAGCCTGTCTCACACTAAAGTTCTCTTGTACCGCAGGTGTAATTGGCTTCCTCATGCGACTTCAACTCGATGCGGAATAGGCGGTATATCATGAGAACATCCATAAGGCCCTGTAAGGATATCGTGATCATTACGAATTCACTTACCGGGTTCGCTACCATGCAACTTGCAACTTGCAAGGTAACGAACGTGCTGAGGGTAAGCGTGAACGTTACGCTTACCTGATTTTATCTTCAGTAACTCTGAAAGAGTCCTGAAATTAGTCCTTGGCGGCTCAAACGTTTGTTTAAGCAGAATCTTAATGACTGCAAACGATCCAAACACGTTTGGATCGTGTAATTGAAGATTCAGGGCCCTTGTTCTGGCACGCCCTGTCAAATTGGATTAGCTTTCATGGATGCCGTGAAATTTGTCATCGCCGTTCACATGTTTATGTTAAACAGTTTTTGTGGTCCTTGGACGGACTACAAAGTGCTACCAGGTGTAACGGGGCACCGAAGCAACACACTGGACAACCAGTATGGAGCTACTATCACCGACAGCAGTGCTAGTGGTGCCTGGTTACCTCTGTGCAAACGTGCAGGGGAAGGTAAACAAATAGAGACAGTCTAGTTGTTGGTAAAAGTAAAACAGTATTGAATATCATTAAGTCCTAATTATTAACCTATGTCTTAGTCCTAACTTAGTTATATTTATCTACAAAAATGTATGCTAAAGTCTTGCTCACCACTCATTGCGCGCGTCCATCGTTGATTGGACCCCTAGAGCTGGCTGTTATGGTGACCCATATCAGCTAATCGGTGAGTGTTCTGAATATTACCGCTTATGGTAATATTCAGGAACATTATCAACCTTTATGATAATATTCTAACTAACAAATATCAAGGGTTAATTACATGTAACAGGCTCACCCCGTTACATCCAAAGCTCCGCTAGGTGAGAGAGATACGTCTTACCCGCCGCAACGTTCCCCAGTTCTTTGCCACGTATGAGGCGCGCCGCATGCAATGCGATCCTGTGCTCTCCCTTCATAGCCAATAGCACGTAAAATATATGTTTATGTATCATGGTCTGGATTCGAACAAACACCAAGTTCTCGCCGCCATGTGCGGCACTCACTGTGCCAATGACTATCTTCCTCACGCTACTTACTACATTCCCGAGGAATGACGTTGAAGGCAGCTCGATGACCGCACTCTTGAACGCCTCGTAGGAATTGAACCTTTCTTACCGGCCTGAGGTTCGAAACGTTCGAACCTCCTCTCAGCGGGATCGACATCAGCAGTGGAAGATGCAGTCGGGGCAGGCGGCGGGTAGGCGACAGCAGCATACACGAGTGATGGACTCGTGACGCAGGCAAGGAAGGCGGTGATTGCAACGAGTTCGAAAATGATCACTTTCCTGGTTACAGGGACGGAGGAGGAGAGGAGGAAGGGCAAGGCAAATTCCTAAATGGCGATTTTTGAGTTCAGTTAAGCCTCGAAGTTGGCCGGCGATGGGGCAGGGGTACACTAGTTGCAGGGTCGTACCCAGCACGGATAATTGTGTATTGACGTAGAGTACACTACAGCTCAAATCGTGCTGTGTCGATTTTGCGACGTCTCTTTGTACAATGCGCTATGTATGATCTGATCGACACTATCAACCCGCCTCTTCGTTGCAGGCAAGTTTTCTACACCTACGGATGATCTGGCAGAAGCGCAACGTCTCGCAGGAAACAAACGTGGACAAAATAAGGCGCTTGAGAAAATCCAGGGTGAATCTTTGCAAGCAAGATACCTCGTATGATCAAGAAAATGTGACGGATTGAGGTGCGACCAAAAGATTGTTCACCCTAACCTGCATTGCAGTTGACTATCATCGTGCAGTGAGAAGGGATCGAATACATTGCACAAGAAAAAAGAGAAGCTCCTGCTCGGATCTCTGTCCTTTTTGACCAACAACCTACAAGTCTAGAATACAAAGACACACCGGCCGTCACGAGATGGTCGGGGACACCGGAGTGGAAGGTGTGACTCGCAACGCCCGTGGTAAACCGTTGCCAGGAAAGGACTGCTGCCTATCATCAGAGATATTCATGAGCTGAAGGATAGCTCACATCTAGTCCGGGTAGGAGTTGTCAACTCGTTGACCATCGATTCTCGCTAGCTCACGGAGCTGCGATCCACCCGAGGCAGATTCCATCACAGAGCAACTGAACACCAGTGGTAGGTTGGCTTCCTTCGGATAAAAACAGTGCTAAAAGTATAACCATAATAAGGGGATACCGAAGCCAATATGCATCGACTTGTCCTACTACAGCAGCTGTAGGCAGGAGCTTAAAGCTGCCATGTACTACCTCAATACACACCTTCAGGCACCTGCGAGGAAGCGATTTTACCGTCTTCTCTCGCATGCAGTGAGATTTGGGTGGGTGTCTTACAACTGCCTCACCGGTAGATGTAAGCTTGTGTTGAGTGTGGCGCGGACGCGGTTTCCCTACTTCGGCCCACTCGTTACAAAGATTGCAAATTAAAGACTGATTTCTATTTAATGAATCAAACAAAAATCTAAATTGTTATTGGCTAAAAGACAAAAGATTAGATGCGCGCTCTGATGAGACGTCGTCTTTACAGCGCACTTAAAAATGAATATCAGCGCTAATGACGTGCTCCAATGACGTCATCCGTGTGTGTATCACACACTTTGTGGTAGGTAGGCAAATAATCTAACCACATGAAAGGTCTAAGTGCGTACCGCACCTGGAACCTTTCTCAGATCTTTCCGTGCCCTTACACGGAAAGTCTCGGGCAACGATTCGACCCCGTTACACCCCCCCTGCTTCAAAACGATTGTTTACATTTGTGAACATCGCAACGAAGGAGAAGCACTTGAGAGTAAGACGTCAAATATGAGCCGCTCGTCATCTGTGCTTGCTTGTCTGAAGAGCTTCTGAGTGAGCTCTTTTTCTTAGCGACACCGCACGGCGTTCGAATGTCATTTAAACGTGGGAAGGACGGTGAGTTGCCTGAGAAGATGCTCGCATCTTCGACCACTAAGCGTGTGCGTCGTGATAAAACGACGACGACACAAGATGCTTATGTCTTGACGCTGACTGCTAGTACAGCGGTAGCGTCATAGACAGGTTGTGGTGATTCACCTCACGCATCTAATGCGGAGGAGGCCCTACATTAATGGTAGACTACAATGAGTCTGCTCCCTTGCCGTCACCAATGGATGATGAAGACAGTGAGCGTATGCGACACGAGGATGGATCGGTTGATCCCATCACCGATGCAAAAACCACTCCTTTAAAAAACTCTAGTGATCTTGCGGTGACTTCACAGTATAACGATAACAAGTTTGTGTATGGTGAGTCGGTTACTTTTAGCTCGACGATCACCAAAGAGAGCGCTATCGTTGACGGATCAGCAGCTTCTGTTGGTGTCAACGTTTCGTCAGAACGTCAGGCCATCCACAATGGGGATTCCGACTTCGACGAACCAGAGCATAAAGATCCTATCAAAACAATGGACCTCCGTCCATCTGTGTCGCAAGCGTGCTGATTAGAAGGCCGCTATCTATCTGATATTATGGCACCGATGCCTCCTCCAACCAAGTGGCCAGTGGCGGATGTGTCTATTACATCGCTCTTAGCGCGTGCAACTATAGACGCACATAAGTATAATGGCGTCTTCCGTTCGTGGAAGGAAAAAGGAAAGCGGCTTGGCCGTACCTGCCCAATTCCTGTCGTGTTGTTTCCCAACCAAACAACTAACCAATAAGAAGCAGCATTCCTTCAAAGTACCAAGCCACACCTTGAGGTGGAAAGGCAGAGGACGCAGCGAATTAACTTCATGCTAGACCGCACGTAAGATAGTGGGTGGTAACATACTCTCTGATTCTTCACGATACGCTGCTTCCGCTAGTCCATTGGGACTTAGTGAAACGGGTGCAACTGGTGTGCCTGCTCGTAAGCGGCCACCAGCCCCTAACACGTCGACATGCAACGCGTCAACCAGCTCCCAATAGTCAAAACTTTGGGGGCTTCCTTTCTTTTGAACAAGGATTTGAAGCTTCTGTTTTTTTCGCAGGTGGACAATTAATCTTCCTACAAGGAAGAGTTGGTTTCCTTCAGCGTCCGCAAGGGACAGTGGCGCCCGATACGAACATTGACTATGCTCGTCTTCTCGAGGCCTAATCAGCGATTGCTCAGACGCAAGCGCATGGAGCTTCTGTCGAGAAGCGGATAGTGTCTCTCGAGAGTCAAGTATCGCAACTGCGACTTTTCACGACGTCCGTACGAAGGCGTGTCAAGGGTACGAACGGTTGAAGATCTGGGTCGACCTTCTAGAGCAATTGTTAATGAGAAGCGTGCGTTCGGCGCGCAGTCCTCCTCGATCCGCAAGTTCGAGGGCAAGCTGGGGTCACTCGTCGGCTGATAGTGTCCCATTGATGCCGTCTTCTCCACGGAACCATCGTTCGTCGCATGGTCATCGACGAAATTTGTCACGTAAGACCCATGCGGATATGCGATATCTCCTGGATCTACATATCGCTTTAAACGACCCACGTATACACGGGGTGTGTTTTCATTTATGATAGAAGAGAGATCCTATAATTTTAGTCTCCGACTTCCTCTAGCACAGTGAAAGGCTCGATAAATCGTGGCAACAGTTTGGTAGTACCACCAGGTATTCCTGAAAGTGTATGTTTAGGTAGAGTGAATACTAGATAGTACTTGTCTCCTAGAGCGTTCATGTTTTTGCGACCAATTTGGTCTGCATATTGTTTTTGCTTGTCCTGTGCGCTTGCAATAGGATCATGAGCCTTACGTGTGATGGCTAATCGCTCATCGTCTAAGCGTTGAGACTTTCAAACACTCTTTGCATCCAGATCGCCAATGAAACCACTAGAAGGTCGGTCATGGGTCTTAGCTGCTAATGATGACCTATGATTATTGCTGTGGAGCACTGACAACGTGTGTCGTGACTCCGACTTGACACCTTATTGTGTCGTGACCACTTCGGCACTGGGAGAGTCACTAATACAAGTTTCTGTCATTACGTTGGCGTTACCATTACGCTCTTCCGCATTTGATCCGAGCGTAGAGAGGGTCCTCCCCCACTAAGGCTCGGGCTGCGCACAGACGAGACTGGCTTCCGAGGATAGCGCAGTCCTTTAATATAAAATGGTATTTCACCCATACTTGCGTAAGCACTGTTGTTAATAGCAAACACACGAATGGCAAATATTGCTCCATTCCGTTGGAGCTGCTATTGCCCGCAATACATCCACCACAACGCAATCGGCCCTTTCGGTCTGGCAATAGGTTCGGGGATGATCAGCGGTAGACATGTGGATCTTGCTACCAAGCAGCTTGCACCAAAACCCTGACGTACAACGTCGATTCCGGTCCGAAACTATGGACTCAGGCATCCCGTGTAGCCGATACACGTAATCCAGGAACAAGAAAGCTGCTCTCTTACCTGAGATATTGGTGCTACACAGTGCTAAATGCACCATTTTGCTCTGTATGTCAACAAAGACGAAGAGACCAGTCCTGCATTTATTTTCAGGTGGCATGCCAAAAATGAAGTCCAAACTAACCGACGTCCAACAATCAGTTGGTATCGATAGTGGCTTCAGTGGCGAACTTATAGAAGGTGAAGGCTTTACGCGCTGACACTCTTCGCATGATCGAATATAACTGGCTGTGGCCACCAAAATTCATCTGACACTCGCAAGAATGTCTTCTTACGGCCCAGATGACCACTTGATGGTGCATCATGGAGTTCGTGAGAATCTCCTGTTTGATATCTGTGTCATGGGGGACATAAATTCTCAATGGATCACAAGGTGACAGTTGATGCCATAACAGGCCATCACTATAACCAAAGCGGTTAAGCTTCTCCTTGAAGTACGACGGAAGTTTAACGTTTAGTCCACAAAGTGATCTATAAGCAGACGACAATGTTCGTCTGCATGTAGCTCTCCTTTATATCAGAGGCCAGATTGTTTTGCACATATTCAATCCGTAGAACCGCCAGTGTTGACGACTCAACTCGTGCTTAAGCACGAGACACGTCTTCAAGGTGTCGATCTTTGAAGTCTTGTCTGCGCGATAACGCCTCAGCCAATACATTCGACTTCCCCGGCTTGTGTTCAACTCAAATATTAAATTCTGGGAAGAATGTGAGCCACCTCGCCATCCTAGGTGATAGGTGTGGCAAGTTTATCGCGGTCCGCAATGATGCGTGATCCGTTTTAACTACAAAAGGTATCGTGCCTATAGGTGCACTCGAAACTTCACAAGAGCATACTTTATATAAAGTAGCTCCTCGTTGTGCACAGGGTAATTCAGCTCCGCGGCCTTTAAAAGTCGGGACTGATACGAGATGACACGGTCAATGCCTTCGTGGTCCTTTTGCATAATTGCACTGCCGATAGCGAAATTACTCGCATCGCAGACAACACTAAAGCACTTTTCCGCGTCTGGCAACGCCAAGCCCGGAGCCTCAACAAGTGACTGCTTCATTGAAGTGAAAACATCTACTTAAGCCTCATACCAAGACCACTTTGGGTCCTTTTTCAGGAGGTCAGACATGGTTTGGTTCGCTCTGCAAAATTCTTGCTATATTTGTGCAAGTATTTACAAGCCCAAGGAATTGACGCAGATCCTTCACATTCCGTGGTACTGGCCATTCCTTAATATCGTGAACCTTTTCTGCGTCTGTTCTTACACCGTGTTTACCCACGATGCAGCCCTGTACAGGTATCTCGAGGACCCCTATGACGCACTTTTGCAAGTTGACGTAAATTGGGCGTCGCCCAGAGTCTACAACAAAACGTCCAGATGACGTTTATGCGATCCTATCTCACTCAATACGTCCTCCGCCTTACTATGAACGAACACATCGTCACACTAATGAGGCGCGTAGTCACGGTGTGGGCGCATCACATGAGCGACCACCCGGTTGAATGTTGCTGCTGCATTTTTCAACCCTTGCGGCATCACTAGTCACTCCCACAGCATACCGCTTGAAGTGTTAACTGCCGTCTTGGCTACATGGGTCTCATTCATGAGTACCCGATAGTGGCCATCCGTTAAATCCAACGCGAAAAATAGTTGGCTTCCCCATGAGATCAATAAAATATCTTTCCGCGGAATCGGTGTCTACACTGGAATGTTGGCCATGTTTAACTTATTGTAAGCATGAACTACGCGCCAACCACCTGTTGTCTTACGCAAAAAAAGGTCAGACTGCAGTGAGGCGATTTTCTCTCACGTATATGTCCCACCTTGGATGTCTTGTCGAAGAACTGGTCGATGCATTTGACCTGTTCCTTCGGTAATGGCCACTGCCTGGTCACAAAATACTTAATGCCAAGCTTCAAGTCAATCTCGTGCTGGATACCCCTATAGGCCGGTAGTCGGTTCGGCGCTTATGTAGGAAAGACACCACGGTGCTTCCACAGATCTTCGTACAACGGACTGCTTCTCAAAGCTTCCCAACATTGAGCAGCGAATCGTTTTGTCATGTCGGTCTCCAAAACACTCTCGTCCATTGTGGACGAAGAGCAACAGTCTATTAAGTTCTCCTTTTGAACTGGTGCGACTATCTCGTGGATCTATCCTTCCTTTAGTTTGGACAGGAACAGATCCCACATCGTCTCCGAGAGGTTGAATATCTCTTCGGCTGATGCCAAGACATGCTGGAGCACCTCCTTCCAGAAAGCTTCCGGTATCTTGTCTTCGACGGCCTCGAACATTTCGTTCGTAGATTCGTCCTCTTAGACCGAGACTGATCTAAAGGTCACTCTTTTTGAAGTACCTTTGATCAACTTCATAATTCGTTTGGTGTGCGTCACACGTCGCACCAAGACATTTCTTGACTTGGAATTAGGTATCGTTACTGTTGTAACTAACGTATTGCTTACAACGGCACCAGGCCCTTGCCTCTGTGCCGGCATCTGCGACACTTGACTTACTGTGAGCTCGATATTAACTATACCAAACCCATCGAGCTGGTTAGTCCTTGGTGAAGCGTGACGCACTGTTAACGCACCCTTGAATGCATTGAACACAGCATCAGAAACTTTAGCCTCTCGCAAGAGCACAAACTTTCCAGTGTATTGCGTAGAGCTAGCAACTATGCGTGTTCACCAGTCTATCTATGGTTGGTGCTTTACCATGCAATGCATGCCTAGGATGAGGTTGTACGGACTCTCGATGCCTAGTACTGTGAAATTCTCTTTACACGAGAAGTCACTGAAACTGAAGGCGAGTTCAACGTGAACTCCCTCTGATTTCACCAGCGTACCGTCTGCTATACGAACGGTCGCTTCTTCACGCTTGCCATCTCGGCAAAGCGCTTCATTGATCGTCGGACCCTTTTTCATAGCCGCGAGATTTTCAAAGTTCTGTGATGAACCCGAATCTACGAGAAGGGTCATCACCTAGTCATAGCCTTGCACTCGAGCGCTATAAATCAGCATGCTTAAAGACCATTTTTTGGTACCTCGGGGACTATGCTACCCTTTTGTTCAACAACTCTGAACGTTGGGGCAGCTTAAGAGTCCGCGTCAGTAGGGCATCCCGCCCCTACTGCGCTACCGCCATTCCCGACCCAGTCTTGGTCGATGCGGAATCCGAGTTTCTTGCACGCTGGTTTTTCGCACCACCCTTTGGTTTGGGAGGTTTCTTGCTGGACGCTTTCACGCTAGCAACCACTTTTGCATAGCCGCTAGCCATCATATAGCCGCGCTTGCCGCAATTGTAGCAGACAGCATCCGCGTTGCCCAACTCCATTGGAGTGGCTGCAGACCTCTTGGTTGCCGGCTTTTGCCAAGGCGTTACCGAAGCACTGTTGTGTGGTTGCTTTTCAACTAAAGCAATCTTAATCGCTTCTTCCATTGTCGACGGCACCTTTCTGAAAAGGGCCTGTCGTGCTAGCCCATGCCGCAGTCCATTTAGGTACGCGGGCACCTCAATGTTTTTCGGTATCGAACGCACACTAATAGACACCGACAGCAAGCGCATCTCCTGCACATTGTCTTGCAGGGATAGATGCGCTTGTCGCGAGCTAAAGAAGCACGCCTGAAGCAACACTTAGTTGTTCGGCGGCTGATACATGGCGCGAATCGTTGTCCTAAAGATCGCCCATAATGGGAACGCTTTACTGTCGGCCATAAGCGCTGAGTAAGTGCATTCCGAGGCCTTACCCCGCAAATGGGACATAGCGTACGATGATATTTTGGTATCGTTCTCGATAAGCTGCGCCGCACCACATTGCTCCACGGCTAAAAGCCAGTGTACAATTGTGCGGGCGGCAGTGCCATCAATTTTAGGAGGGTCCATCCTTATAGGCCTCGGCTAAATAGACCGGGCCGAGAGCGACTCAACAGTTCTGTCGAGTGCCTCGCTCTGAGCCTGCTCGCGCAGAAGCTGATCATGAGTCTTACTGATGGACTCCGCCACTTCAAGGCTTAGTACTTCGGACGCGGACATCCGCTGTCCGAGCACGAACTTTTCAAACTGTTCCAGTTGAGGAGCATGTTGCTCTAATAATCAACTCAACCAATTAGACAGGGGATGGTTAATAAGTCCCTGAGCCATACGTTCAGCCACCTCCCTCTGATGTTGAAAGAGGTGGAGGAATTGAGCCCAGTCAACATTATGGCTCATCCTCACTGACACGCGTACATATAGACGGGTCGTGGGAAGGACTACTAGTGCTGCCAAGTGTAAGCGAGCACTTAAAGCTGCCACGCACTACCTCAATACACACCTTCAGGCACCTGCGAGGAAGCGATTTTACCGTCTTCTCTCGCGTGCAGTGAGATTTGGGTGGGTGTCTTACAACTGCCTCACCGGTAGATGTAAGCTTGTGTTGAGTGTGGCGCGGACGCGGTTTCCCTACTTCGGCCCACTCGTTACAAAGATTGCAAATTAAAGACTGATTTCTATTTAATGAATCAAACAAAAATCTAAATTGTTATTGGCTAAAAGACAAAAGATTAGATGCGCGCTCTGATGAGACGTCGTCTTTACAGCGCACTTAAAAATGAATATCAGCGCTAATGACGTGCTCCAATGACGTCATCCGTGTGTGTATCACACACTTTGTGGTAGGTAGGCAAATAATCTAACCACATGAAAGGTCTAAGTGCGTACCGCACCTGGAACCTTTCTCAGATCTTTCCGTGCCCTTACACGGAAGGTCTCGGGCAACGATTCGATCCCATTACAGCGGCGTCCTACCATTTATATATTTTAAAGCTTTATACACAAGTTGAACTTACCCAAGGTGTGGCTCTCTTAGTATATGTCCCCTTTCGTAACCTTAAAGACGTTCTAGACGCACACGATACACTCATTGTAGAAGAGAGAGATAATCAGACTGTATTTTTATTCTTAAGATTTACAAGATTCCTGAAAGACCCTTGACCTCTCGAGGACCCCCGTAGGTGAATCGTGTCGCCGAGAAAGGTTGGCAAGTACCGTCGTCCGCTGAGCTACTGTATCCAGGAACGATTCCGTCAGTGGTTGCAAGTAGGAGCTATCCTACCGACCTCCGCCGTGCCATCGTGACCGTATAGTAACAGTGCGCAGTTGTTGATTAAGTACATGTCGCACTTCGGCAACACCTTGTTCTGGCGTCATACTGTCCTGTTTGTGGACGCTCTAATTTATCTGATTCAAGAGCGTTGTGACGCAGACCGAGTAGGCAATCCACCGGGTCCTTTTTAAGTCTGCATGATGACGTCTGCGTGATCGGAAAACCTGCGCTGGATGTCCGCCCGTGCTGGCAGATTTAGAATTAAGGCCGTTCTCAATAAGGCAACTTGATTGTACCAATGGAGTTGGTCGGCTAACGGCTGTGACTAATGATCGTTACCACTGGGCTGAGATATAAGTCCAACTGAGGTTCGCTCCCGCGCAATCCCAGAGAATACGCATAAGGTCTTCATGTTTCATAGGCACTGCAGATGTCGCTTGCACATAGCATCTGTCTCTCACCCTAGATAACACTGGTTTAACTGATGTGTTGCTATCCTGTAGCAGACCCAAACTCGCTACTCAGCAAGGGCGTGGCGGTGAGCCCATAGCTTCGCCAGCGTCTGGGATAACCGGAAATACCCTCCTTCGTGTGAGAAAGCTCTTAGGTTGTGTCTGGCGATCGCTGCTGAGATACCAGGGGCCAAATGTCGTTTAGCTCTTCGAAACGGCTGGCGCTCTAACGCCGCATACGCTTGAATGTTGTTCACGGTCGGATGAAGGCACCACGGAAACCCATGGAGTAGCGTATGCTCTACCAGCACGAGAGATCTGTTGCGAGTTCACTGTTAATGTCGTTTAATTCCTTCACGTCTTCTGCGGGTGCACCGTCCATCCGTCCCATGTCCCAATGAATGTCATTTCTCGCCTGATGGAGGACGACGATGGCATGAGTGTGATCCTGGGGGTCACGAAGGGTGCCGCTGACAACGCCTCGGCTTTTCGGTGTCCATGTAAATCGGTTCAGGACCTCAGGTCCGTCTCCCAACGTGAGCTGGGGTAGCACACAGACCATATCCTCGACTTGGAGGGTGGTGGAGGCCATTAGAATCGCCGTCGCCCAGAGCCCTAATTTGGGAATTGCGTGGCACTTACTTTGTCCCGTACATGGAAGCCGGATCCTGTATATAAGCGTCGACACTCGCGTGATGTGTAATTCTTCTAACCTACATCCCTGGATCAGCGGGTAGATTGTCGTTGTTAGTGTGCGCCCCTTTTCATCTGATATCCAGGGATTAAGATTTCATCGATAAGTCACCCAAAACGTCCTGTGTTCGTAAGTGCACATGTCCGTGAGCATCGGAATGCCTTCGTAGTACTGGAGAAGTAATTCGTACACTGTTCGAGTGGCTACGAGGTTGGCTACGAGGCGCTGTATTGATCCTTGTCGGTGCTGTTCGATAGTCATCCATTCCGCCTGCTCAGGTACAATCGATGCACTGACTTCTGCTTATATGTCCAGTTGAAGTCCATTGGTTAAACGGTGTTGCCGAGAGTTAGTGAAGCCCGTAAAAGTCTCCAATTTGCTAAGGCCTCGGTATCTTAAATGTTCAGGCTGACCACCGTAATAATAACGATCTCCCTTGTTAATTAACCATTGCATGGCGTGCTTAAGATATTGTGTGCTAATTGCGACGTCTAGGAAGATAAGCCTATCCGAACTGCGCCACGTGAAGTATACCGAGGCCTGGATTGACCTTATGCCTGCTTCCAGTTGTTATGGTGGAGTGATGCCAGTGGAATTGCTTTTGCAGGTTGTGCAATTCCTTCTTGGCCCACTGGGGTATTCTGAAGACAGCAGCTGTAAAGAGCACGGCGGGAAGAATGGTAGAAATGAGCAGCCACATTCGTACTGTGATGCTTGTCTAAATACTGGACACTGTGGCCAGTCGCTTTCATACGTTTCGGACCCTTAATGCCCAGTTAGCGTCAATGAGGTCTCCAGTTCCCACTTGATACCCGAGATATCTAGTCGTATCTTCATGTTGGAGTACTGTAATCCCTTCATGCTTGATCTCGACAGCTAAATTGAGAAACGTTAGCACACTTTTTGCTGATTATACAAACAGCCCAGAGAGCTTCCCGAAGCGCTGAAATATGGTCAGCACCTGCGGTAGCTGATCCTCCCGCTCTAGAAAAACCGTCGAATCGTCAACAAATGCCAAGCATTTCTGCTCCTCGTCCGGAAAGCTGGGATGCCTGAGCCCACATATACGATTATATTGTAGTATGGCAATGGCCAGTGTCTCCGCCACTAGTAAAAAAAAAGGAGCAGAGCCAATGGACAACCCTGTTGTGATATCCGACCCCGTCCCCTGTTAGTACAGGGACGGGGTCGGATATCATTCCGCTCACAAAAAAATCGCGCTGTGGTACCTTCATGTGGACGGCTTATCAGCTTGATAATGGTTTCTGCAAAGCCAAAGAACCGTAAAACCTCAGATACGAAGTCTCGTGAGACCGTGTCATATGCCTTACGAAAATCTAAAAGCAAGATGACTCTGCCTTCATTTCCACCCGCTCCGGTTCGGACATTGCCAAACTTAAATGCGCTATCATCATCATGACCGTCTTAGACAGTTGTCTGTCGTGAACAAACCTGAGTTGGTGTCTTGAATGGGCACCCTGATGAATTGTTGGACTCTGTGTGATATCACCTTCACGATAACTTTATAGCCAGTTTGTAACAAAGCGACCGGTCTGTAATCCATCGCGTCCTTCGAATATCTCTTCTTGCGAAGTGGCATTATCAACCCCTCTAGAAAAGAGGCTGGTGGAGAACGCCCTTGCATTAATTCATTGCTCATATTGACGAGCGCTGGCGCCAGTAGCACTTGTAAGGCCTTGAGAAACCAGTATTGATGCCATCTAGTCCTGCAGCTTTATGGCGATTGAGTGACTCAATTGCTGCAAGGACGTCGTCCAGCGTTATTTAGTCCATTAAGAGCGCATTATCTTCCGCGGAGATCACGCGATCTGCCGGTTGCGTAATAAAATTGCAAAAAGCTTTATGGAGCGCTGGCGCTGGGACGGTGTTGTGAGTCCTGCTGAGGATCGGGTGCTATTCGGAAGCAAAATGGTTAGCGGCCATGTATCCCGGTAGGAAGGGCTGTCCATTGATCTATTAAAGCTCCGATATATATTGATCTCGTTTCCAGATTGATACTCGTTTGAACTGCCATCCGAGACATTCCATAGTACGCTCCATTCGTATTCCTTGTCGGACGGTGTGTGCGGTTCGGAGCTCTTCTGGATATTCTGCATCAAGCTGTGGCGTAGGGGGAGATGTGCCCAACCATAGCACTGGACCTGACGCCGCATTATCCGTTTCTTGATTCGCTTAATGCTTGCTTTGCACTTATGAACAGCTGTGTCCCACACTTTCGAGATTACGTCGCGTCCGACCTCGGTTCTAATGCGATCTTTCAATAGCTTCACATGGACGCGCTCTGGTGTCGCTGATTGAACAGGATACCGTACCAGCTTGGCAGTACTGCGCTGAAGCCACCATCACACGTTGGCAGCCACGTGGCAAGTGACTTGTTGGTGGTCTGAGGGAAAGACCGGTAAGCGTACTTGCACCTGCTGCAAAGACGCGTTTCAAGTCTTCCGTGTATAGAAGCGGTCAATCCTGCGAGCTGACATCGTACTCCAATACGTATAGTAGTCCGTCGGATCGATGACCACGTCTTCCAGTTCAGCTCCCGCCAGGATTGTAGTGTCCTCAGGATCTAACGAGTTTAGTAACTTAGTTAAAGATGGGATCTCCAGGCGTCCTGACCGCCGGCCACCAAGCCCGTCTAGATGAGAACTTTGAATACAATTAAAACGACCCAAAAACAGCGCGTCCGGGTCAGGCCATGGCCACCGTTCTATGTAATTAAAGAACTGTTCCCACTCCCTTCTGTCATTGGGTGCCCATACGTTTACCACCAAGATTTTATCCACGACGACAACAATGACCCATTTTGTCCGAAGTTCCGGGTGCCATTTCATATCATCGTGCTCCTTTGTCGGATCAAGAAATATTGTCACTCCACCAGATTTCTCCGTTCTCACACTCCAGTACAATGTCCCGCATATTGGTCGAGCATGTTGAGCGTAGTGGACGCCCAGACGGTTCGCCACGTATCCGAAGTCGTCTGAGCTGCACTCACAAAAAATTTCAGTGTGTCTCCTGCATCCCCAGCAATATAGTATTGTTTTGTTTTCCTTGCTGCTTCCACCGCCTATCCATGAGATCTGGTTGATTTTCGTAAATTCCCTCACATTTTGTGAGTGGTATAATTTGGTGTTTGTCTGGTGGGCATGGTGGGTTTAAAGAGTGTCAAAGGTCGAGAACAGGTGCCTCATCGTCAGGTGGTCTACATATATATTGCGTCACCTACCTGCCAATGGAGGGAGATGGTACCTGTCTCTCACTGCGGAACCCTTAGTATTGATGAGTCCGTTGAACGGACTTGTGATCCAGCGAATGATCGAACGATGTATGAAGCACAATCCAGGTCTTGTCATGGCTTACTGCTCGGAAGGCTTGTAAATAATTCGTGCTTGAACGTAAAGCTGCTAGATGTCCTTTAATATGGATCGAAATTTCTCCGTCATCCTCCTCCTTCTGACCAGGTAGCGCCTTAATTCCGTCATTGTGCAAAATCGTACAGATGGCGTGGCGCGCAAATTGGTGTTTGTTACGGATGTCGCAGAGGCGCAATAGCTCGTCTCTGCCATAGTCACATTCAAACAATTTATCCAGTAATCCATATTGTCGACAAGTGGAGCCAAGATTCGCTCAGCTGTCGCACGGGACGTACGTATTTTCCATGCTTCTAGCCACGCTATCGTTACGCGGTCTTCCACCTGCTTGTGATAGGTACCGAGGCCATGAGAGATATAGTCGCAATTCAAGGCAGCTGTCCAAGCTATGAGTACTCCGTCATCGAGGGCATCCAACAGGGAATCATGGTATGGAAAATCTTGAAGATACAGCATCAGCTTGACAGGTGCCGCGGACACTGCTTATTTCCATTCATCCGTAGTACTCTGAAGTGTAGGAAATGTGTGTTAGACTTTGTAAGTTGAAAGGATGCTGTAAAAGTAGAAGTGATATTGTTTTAACGTCCTACAAACAATGTTTCTTACGCTCTCTACCATCCAACCATTTTATAAACTGGTTTTGACTGCACCTACCTGCCGAGAGTGGTCGGCCGAACTTCAACACACTCTCACCATCTTACATTTCCTTCAATACTACTCCTCGGTCGTCGCACGCTTGCCCACGCTCAATGTCTACAGCAAATTAATAGCTTTCGTAGTTCTGCAATCCGTTGCGCCGGCAACACTTTTGTCAGCAAATCCGCCTTCATAACGCGCGATTATACAAACTTCGGTTTCACGATGTCCTTCCTCGCATAATCGCATATAAACTTCATGCGCACATCAACGTGCTTGACACTCGACATACTCCCTTCGTTATCCAGCTGTATGATAGCAGCGTGGTTGTCCATGACCATCGAAATCGGCCTCCACTTAAAATCCAATCTCGTGCATTAACTATTTCAGTCCTAGCAATTCTTGCTTAACGTGCGAGGCCAACGCAAACTCGGTCTCCATTGTCGACAGCGACACCCCGGTCTGCTTTTTGCACACCCACTGCACAATAGCACCGTCTTTGGTTAAAACTTCGCCTGTGACAGACTTACGGTCCGCCTTATCAGCCGCATAGTCCGAGTAGCCCCAGCTCGCTAAGTTGACCTTGTTTCCTTCATTTCTTGGAACAATCATCTTGAGCTTTAGGTTCTTGGTCTCCTGTAAGTATCTGGCCACTCTCTTTGTCAGCTTCCAGTCACTCATAGTAGGTTGGTAGGTGCGCCGCGTGGCCTTGTGCACTGCAAAGCTGATATCCGGACGTGAACATCTAGCAATCCATAGCTCCCCACAAGCGACTGAAAGTCGCGGATCGTTGGTTGACCTCTTTGTCTTGGTACCATTTTCAGCAACACAGGGTCCTTCTCCACTTCATTAGCTTCTTCATCGATAGGCACACGAACACCATTCGCCTCCATCAAACCATGATTCTCAAGCATTTCTTCAATAGTTGCCTGTTGGTCCACCGTGCACGTGTTTTCGTCCTCCAAGCTAACTCGCATCCCTAAAAACTTGCGAACCTCGCCCAAATCTTTGATCGATAAACATGCCATCGCCTCGAAAAACAGCTCTACCATCCTCGGACTGGACGCTATGACTAGTAAGTTGTCCACATAAACGCCGAAAATCGTCACATCGTCTCCCTGGTGCTTATAGTACAAACACAGATCGTTTTCACACTGCGTGAATACTGCCTCCTCCACCCTAGTGTGTAGTAGTTTGCTCCACAGACGGCCCGCCTGCTTGAGCCGATAGAGAGGCTTCTTCAGTTGTAGCGCTAAGTACGATTTGTCTTGTACGCCATATTGTCGTAGAATGCCATCTTTAATCTTCATCCCCTGTGACGTCGCCAAGTAGATATCCAAGTGCGCTTCTTTATCAGCCTTCACGTACGCGTTGGGAATGTCCCCATGTGTTGCCGGCACTCCTCAACGCAACGCAAGCACGTGCTCAATTCCATAACATCAGCAAACGGAAGACCATAGTCGACGCCATACACCTACTAATTATCGCAGGCAACCAATCTCGCCTTGAATCGTTAAATAGCTCTATCAGCATCCGTTTTGGTCTTGTAGACCCATTTTGTGTGCAGCACGTGACAATTATTTGGTGGCACTACGACCAACCAAACTTCGTTGACTTCGAGCGCTTGCAGCTCCTTCAACATTGCATTAAGCCACTTTCCCTCTGTTCACTATTCATGGCTTGCCCATAATTCTTAGGGTCCGCCTCCCGCACGCTATATATCAATTCACCAAGCCGTTCACTTTCTTCAGCGTTTCTGCGTGCCTTTTGCGCCGCTGTTTTGGTCATGTGCGCATAGCGCGTCCAATGTTTCCTTTGTCCTCGTCCCTTGTGTTTCCCTCCTGGAATCGGTATTGGATTTTTATCGACGCATAACCGCCATTATCGCCGATTGCTTCACCGTCCTCCGTTAGATGCGCATGACGTAACTGCGCATTATGCTCCTCGGTCGGGGTCTCCACGTTTCGAACGTGTTGCGTGACCATGACGATCTTCTCTCTTGGCAAATAAACCCTGTAGCCCTTCATTTCATCGCTCTTGCCGATGATGATACCTTGTTTTCCACGCTCACCCAGCGACTTGTTACTCGCATCTCTATGGACTGTGCATGGCGAGCCAAAAGCCACCATGTCGCTTAAGCCTGGGATGCTCTTCGTGAGCATTTGCAACGATGACTGTCTTCCCATATTCGCTTTTCTCGGACTCCGGTTAAGAATATACACCGCATATTCCGCGGAGTCTCCCCAGAAGCTTAACGGCAATCCACAAGCGAAGAGCATGCTCCGGACCATGTTCATAATTGTGCGGTGCATCCTCTCTTCTAATCCGTTACTTGCTTGGATACGTGGTTCGCTCACCTGCCGCGCAATACCAGTGTCCTTGCAGAATAAACCCAAAGTCCTGTATCCCCCTCCGCCGTCCGTCCTCAAAATGTGAATCCGATAGTTGAATTGTCGCTCAAAAAAGCCATGAAGTGCTTGAACTTTTGAGCTGCAACATCCTTGGACTTTGCGAGGAAAACGCGACAGTAGTTTGTCCGATGATCGATAAAATTCACCATGTAACGGTTGACCAACCTTTCCCGCGGGGTCACCGGTCCTTCAAGTCAGAGCTTATGACTCTTCTAATCACATCGATTGGTGCGTTTCCTCCAGTGTCCTTTCGAGACTGCGGGTTCTTTGTCTGTTTCCCTTGGGCGCAAGCCAAACAGTTAGCGCGCAGCTCATCCGTGAGCTGTATTTCCAATGCTGGATCTTTGGCCATATTAATGATAGTGTCTTAATTAAGATGCGCAAGCCGTCTATGAAAGTGCATTAGTGAACCTTTCTGCACATCCTGACCGACGTCCAGGTCGTGTTGTGCAAGTGCTGACATCACACGTCACATCCCTTCGTATCTTGTTCGCATTTTTGTGCGCGCACGACCACCACATTATTGTGTACTCCCACGTCGAAAACAGCTGGTCCTTCGTTCAATGCGGCTACCACACGGTACTTGCCCCGGTATGATATTCCACACCCTTTTCTGTCCAATAATCCATACGAAATAATGTTCCTCTCGAGGTTTTCTGCAAAGTATACATCCGTCAAGCGCACCTTGGTACCTTTTCCCATTACTGTCGTCGTAAAAATGACACTTCTGCGCATCGTTATGCGCAGGTGTCCACCATCCGCAGCAACGCACTGGCTGAAGTGTTTTTCAGGGTCTTCCAGCATTGAAGCGTCATTAACTAGGTGTCGGCTCGATCCGCTATCGAGGATCCAGTAATCTTCCTTGACACTTGATCCGCCTATGGCCAGGACGAAGTCAACATCATCCGTCAATCTTATCTCAGCACTTCCCTCGGGGCACGCTATCTTCAGATGTCCCGGATTTCCACATTTGTAGCACGTGCGCACATCTCGACGGTACTTGCGATTGTATATTTGAATCTTGTGATAGGATCGGCGCCTATTGTCGACGGTATTGACCACGTCCTTTCCGATATTCTTCCCGCGCATTTCGATCTCGGTCGACTGCGCATAGTGCGCTAGCTCCTCCGCCTGCCGCAAATAGTCTATCCGCGTGAGGTTTAACCTCGCCAACATCGACACCCTCAGACTAGGGTCGGCGTAATGTAAAATGTTGTCTTGAACTAGGTTGTCGGTACCTCCACACGCATCACTCACCGCCACCAAATACATGTAGTGCTCCATCCAGCTTCGCTTGAAGCTCTTGGGAGATGTGAAAATCTTCATACTTTGTGCGGGGGTTATCGTTGTCGCAAACGTATGGAGTAAACGCTGCATCGCATGCTCTAGCGTCGATTGTTCTTCCCACCACCCCTCGACCTATTGGTTGTGATATCGCTCGGCCATCCTGGTCAAGTGGTGCTCTAGCACGTCTACCTTGACGTCTTCACTCTACTGAAAACCTTTTGCTCGCTCTGCGAACATGATCTGCCGTACAAATCTCTTGCCCACGATAAAAACCCACTTCCGAGACCTTGATATAATTCCTTGCCATCAAAAGGTCGGATGCCCAGCTTCCTCTGTCGCGTATCCGGCACGCGGTCGTATCGAAGTTTTGGTGCCATGGGTGGTGGAGGCGCCGGCTGGTACATGGGTGGTGGCACGCAATGCTGCGGCAGGGCTGGTTGCGGCGCTTGCGCCATCTCAGCATTGACCGCTGCATTAGCGTATCCAGGCTGTCTTGTACCAAAGTATGTTGATGGCGATACGCCGGGCGACACACGCCTTGGTGGCGTCACGTCCAATGCCTCTGGTCATGGCTTTTCCCTGTCCAACACCGAACCAAAAACACTAGCCTCATGGCCCTTCAAACGTTCCTTCTCCTCCAGTCGCCCTTGCGACGCCTCCATGCACTCCATGCGCTCCGTGAGGCCCGTGAGAAGGTCCAGCAGCTTGCTCTGAGTGTCCCTTGGTTTTTCCTTAACCTCTTCTTTCTCGTTTAGGGCGCCGGCCTTTTCGCGACCGACATCTGCCCTGCGCTGCTGACGACCTTCAGCCGCAGCAACTTTTTCGCCATTTGGGCTCATAACCTGTTTGACTTTGTAAGTTGAGAGGATGCTGTAAAAGTAGAAGTGATATTGTTTTAACGTCCTACAAACAATGTTATTTACGCTCTCTACCATCCAACCATTTTATAAACTGGTTTTGACTGCACCTACCTGCCGAGAGTGGTCGGCCGAACTTCAACACACTCTCACCATCTTGCATTTCCTTCAAAAATGTGTCCCGTGTATGCGCCGGCCATGTTGTTCCTAAGATATCCACATGTCTTGCAAGGTCTCGTTAGTTAGCAACGGCACCTCCAGTCGAGCGATCGGAGCCCTGACTGGCGTCCCTGTGCTTATGTTGGTGCCCACTAAATTTCTGTGCTGGGTTTTACGTTGGCCCCTGTGGGACCTTTTCTCATCTACCAATGACAACGTGGTTTGTTCGGTCGATACCAGTGACAGGGGTGATTGGTATGCATGTGTGGTGATCGATGCCTGGCCGCGGGATGCGTGGAACCCGATTCTACTATTGGGAGATCTGTAACATTACTGGTATCGTCGACCTGCTCCTTAACGGCTGATTTTTGCTCAATATGATCGAATTGAATTTGTCGTCCCTTGTTCTCTTACACGAGGGATTATCAATGTTGCAGGACGCATGTTGCAATGTGGTGGCGTTGTTTAAGCTAGACAATATCGCTGCCGTTGATATCCGTAATGTCAACGCTGGCAAGTCGTTGCTGGTCAACTAGCTCCAGCTCGGGTGCCGTCGCTGTAAGAAAGTTAAGAAGGGCAGAAAATCGCTGAAGACTAGGACAACCAAAGATCTGCGTGATGATGGTTTTGAGACTGAGTGGGATCGGTAAATATTGGTAATTTACTCGTAAATCTATCATAGGAATGTTAGAAGACACCTCAGCTCTGTGTTCGAGATGATTGATGGAATGGAGCCCCTTTAAAGGTGTCGAGTTGTCCACAATTGGCATATCTGATTCGTCCTCCATATCTTCGGTCATGCTCACGTCTATCACGGCGGACTGGCTCCCAATAAGGCCTGATGTATCTAAGGATGACCCCCCACGGTAAATAGGAGGACTGGTTCGCAAGTGAACAAAGCCAAATAATGGCTATTGTGGTAGCTCAAGACAAGCAGCGCCTGGCTGTCTGATTTTTCCTATTCGTTTCAATCTGTTAATAGCATTTAGCCGCAGTTTACACGAGCTGTTTTTCGCGTTCGATGGTTTTTCCCGAGTGAAAGCGGTTGGGCTATGGAGGCTGCAGCTCCAGCCGTTGACGGTTGTCTCTGCCTGCGCCAGTATGTAAATGTCCCGGAGTAACAAAATCGCCGCTAGTCCTAGGATCTGACAGCCCTTCAGTTATAAATCAGGACTTGGTCCGATCTTCACGACAAACGTTTGGCATATTCTTCCAGATATTATCGGAATTGTTTCTTCACGAGCGTGACATCCATGTCCAACCAACCCCGACGTACGCTGATGAGTGTCACGAAGCGCGTGTCATGAGGAAATTGCTCACTCAGATGAAGTTGTCCTGTATACTTGAAACACGTTTGAGGCTGGCTGTTGCCGCTGTCAGCAATTCGTCCAGCCCCTCTAGGTCTGAATAACACATTGATTGCACGATGGACATAGTCAGACAATTTTCTGTCGCTGGCGTCGTGACTGCTCGAAGGCAAAGTTGGTGAGCCATGTCTTCGACTAAGCAAAAACGGAGGTCGTTATGGTGAGACAACTCGACCAGTAAGTTCGGTTGTTGACTACGTGGTTAAACGCAGCTAAAAAGGTCACTGCATTCATGTTGTTTGGGGCCAAGTAATTGTGTATCTGAGGGGGAAACGGGCGGGTATTTAATGAGAATTCGCAACATGCCCTTCTTCGACGCTGGCGGTAGTTTTTTTTTGCGTGACGACGGTACTTCTGGGACCGATACTTCCATGGGGTCTACCCTCTGGTCCAGGTTTTCCTGGGCCAATGTCTTCCCTTCTTTGTTCTCGTTGTCCTCTAGACTGGACAGCACATCATATCGTGTCGATCCGCGCGGCAGAGTGAGTGGACTCTGGCGTCTCTGAGCCAGTGCACGACGCCGTCCCCGGAAAGGAATTATAATCTACGCAGCCTTTTATTTTGGCTTTGGTCTTATGCTTGTATAAACAGGGGTCGTTTTGTCTATGTTCTGTGCAGCAGGGTTGGCCAAAGAGGCAGTCGTAGTTGGTTTGACCTCTAAAACCGATGCTACTCGATCTTCTGACGTTGGTGCGGGTGTAAGGTCCTGGTTAAAACTTCAGCCGTCTCCTGATGAATGCGACGTCGGAGCAATGTCGCCTCTTTAATTCGGCCAGAGTCGCAAATGGCTTGGCCACGTGGTCCAGTACCGCAATATCTTGCTCCGTTGCCACCAAACAGCCGTCTCCTCGCAGTTGCTCGGCGGTATAGCCGCATCGCGCGACTATGTGGCCTAGTTTCACGCACTTAAAACACTGGAGTTGTCTACCCACAGCAGGATGATTTATAACGATATTAATGCCGAACCAATCGAGCGAACCAATCGAGCCGAACGATTCCCCTCAGAAATACCGGACAGCCCGACAGTCGAATGCGAGCCTTCAGACGTTAGACGGTCAGAAATCCGGTGTGCAATTATACATTCATTGTGTTTACCACCGTGTTTGCCCATTGATCAAGCACGTGTGAACCATAACACGAAAAAGACGCTCCCCAGATCTAATTCTAGGATTTCGAGGTGACTGACGCTTCGTTTCGGTTCGTTCTTTCGCTTTTACAGTAAAAACAACCCAGAATCGGATCGAGGGTGGTGGTGGTTCGGATTGTATGTTTCATGGTTATAGTAACTATGTGCAATATCTCTGGAATATCTCAAGCCATGCCGTGATCGCCGGTGAGTGATCCGGGGGCTGAATGTGACTGGGGATAGCACCTACTGGCACCGCTGTAGGGTAGCGCCCCAGCAACTCAATGATGCATTGCTATGCACGACATTCGATGCTACGGTCCTACTTTACGATGCTTTCTCTTCTCGATCGCACATAGGTGACAGGTGCAGGTGGCCCAATAAATGTTTGTGCTCCCAAGTATATCGATGGATGCGTCATGGTAGACAGCTTCACTTCTGTCCTTCCACAGCTTCGTCTGGTATATCGTGGCAAGGATGTGCCAGATTCGCTTCCAGACCCGTTCGGCCGCTACCACATCATCTTAATACCGTTCCTTCACGGTTCCTGCCCGGTGATTTGGTAGAGCGTGTAATTGTCTGCTAGCGCATGCTTCCCAGAACTGTTAAGTGCGTTGGCGGGACTCTCGTTCCCCAGTCCAATACGTAACTAGTTTGGTCCATAAAGCTACGGCGATGTACATACCCAAAGCAACCATGGTCTCTTCGCGACCGCGGCAGGTTAATGTCTTCCGACAACTTTTTTTTTTGTCTTTGGTCCGCCCAGCATGGTAGATTGATTCTCATATTATTTTATTAGACTTTTTGATACTACCAAAAATGCGCCATGTTATGTCTTCGCCGAAGAGATTTATGTGGACTTCAGCTCTAATCGTTAACTGTACCCGTTGCTACTTTGTTCGACAATCCCTGTACACTATTCCTAAATCATAATAAAAATGAGACTCGTAGACACGCTTCGAGCCACCACTGACCCTACAACTGAAGGTGCGTCGACGCAAACCATCGACCACAAATACACACATAGCAGCATACCGAAAAACGTGTAGCATGCATACAAGTGTTGCACCTGACAGACCCGGCCCGTGGCTTGCACTGGGGCTCGAGTCTAATGTAGTGAAATGGAGAATGAATACATTGAGGAGGAGTGTTCAACTTGGTAGGCTAGTCTGGTGTAATCAAATAGAAAATCTGGCGCAATCTTCTTTCGTCTGGCGCAATCCGAGGATAGTCTTGCAGGTCATATAGATAGACCACCCATGTCATACTCCCCCCATGATCTGTGAGATTTAGTACGGAAAAACGCGGCGGATGCTCACACGTTCGGCCGTTTTTCCCTTGTCGATGGTAACGGTGCTGTTGCTGTGAACTTGACGGATAACAAAAGGTCCGGTTGCCACTGCATGCAATTTTGCACGGAACTTCTTGGGGACGCGTAGCATCACGTGGTCGCTCGTATTGTAGAAATGCTCGAGGCGTGTGCTATTCTCGCGGTCATTGTCGGCGAGAATTGCATCAAAACCACGCTCCGAGAGGTAGCTCCAGTTGGCGTTATAAAGCTGACGAGTGATCATATCTTGACCGAAGAGTAGTTGACCTGGGGAAGCATTGAGAATGCTGTGATAGCTGGCTCGCACGGCGAATGCAGCGTAGTGGATGGTTTTCTTTCAGTCAGCGCCATCGTGGCACCTGATGACATTTAAAATCTCGAGGTGAACGCGTTCACAAATTGCGTTGGCTTTAGGGTTCTTGGTCGTAATTGGCTTGGCTTGTATCCCGTAGCTGCGGAGAATCTCTTGAAACTCTTCACCGGTAAATTCTGTTCCTATGTCGTGTATAACCTTTACAGGACGCGGGTAGCGGAATAGCCATTCACGATCGAAGCTTTCGGCTGTGGTCAGCGAAGTTTTGTCGTTCTGAATACCCACTTCCAGCCAACGCGCCGCGTGGTCAATCATGGTGATACCGTAGTGTCCATCCTCGTAGGGACCAATGAAATTGACATGAACAGTGTCGAAGGGATTCAACGTCTTGAGTGTTCGTGGTGGTAATAATCCATAGTCTTGCTTGCCTCCGTGGGCCTTGGCTTTCTTGCAAATTAGACAATCTCTTGGATCCTTGGTGATCGCGGCTTCCATTCCGGGCCATTATAGAACATGCCTCATCGTCTTGTACTGTCGTTCACCACCAGGGTGACTGAGAGTTAGATGGTACCAACGAATGATATCTTCACACAAGCTATCGGGCACGATGACTCGCTTTTGGTACGCGACCAGCGTGCAGCCGAGTAGTGGTAGGAGCTGATAGTCAGGATTGTTGCTGCCGTTGAGGCAAGCTGTCTGAATTTTTTGAATCATCAAGTCTTATCTTGATGTTCGCGAAGCACAGGACCATTCATGACACAGTCTAGCTCATCAGCGGTAGCACATATATCTCCCGCGAGCTGCAAATGAGTCTTCGTGTTCATGGCATCAAATATCATCCGGGAAAACGCATCAGCACCAACATTTTTGGTTCCCTTGATGTAATGCATAGAGAGCCTGTACTCAGCCAGCAGGAGCTTCCAGAGCTTAACGTGCAGGCTGGTTTCGGTCGGATAGATGAGGTTCTTATGGTTGGTGTGAACAATCACAGGGAAACCGAGCAGTATGGTGCGGTATTCGCGCAGCATTTCAACGATAGAGAGAAGCTCAAGTTCCATCGTCGTGTAATTCACTTGATGCTTATTGAGACTTCGGGAGTAGCAGGCAAGAATCTGGTTCTTCTGCATAATGATACCACCGATTTGGTTTCCGCTGGCATCGGCGTAGACGTGAAAGGGTTGCTCAAAGTCGGGGAAAGCAAGTAGTACGGCTTGGGCAAACGCTTTCTGGACTGCGTGAAATGCTTCCGTGTCGCTAGACAACCAGTCGAACGGGACTTTGGAGCTGGTAAAGCAATTGAGAGGTTGGCACAATGCCGTCTTGTTGGGTACCATATCTCTAGAATAATTAATCATTCTAAGGAAGCGGCATAGTTCCTTCCTGGTCTTGGGGATGGCAATTGTTGGATGGCTTCAATCTTCTTTTGTTGGGCTGGATCCCTTGAGATGTCAGCGTAAAGCCGAGATAGTCGACGGACTGTCTTAGTATGTGGCACTTCTTTCCGTTTAGAGTCACATCATACTTGGTCAGTCGCTTGAACACAATGTGTAGGTGCTCTAGATACGTCTCCTCGCTATCGGAGTAGACGAGAATATCATCCAAATAGACGACCACAAAAGGAAGATCGCCGAAAATCTTCTCCATGAAAGCTTGATATTCGTCCGGCGCTGTAGAAATTCCCATTGGGAGTCGCTTGTATTGAAACTTCCCGAACGGACGACAGAAAGCTGTATAACCACGGCTTGGGGCATCAAGACGACGCGCGTAATACCCCATGTTTGCATCGAATGCTGACAAATACTTGGCGCCTGCGAGACGCAACAGGATATCGCACATACGTGGGAAGTAATATGGGCTGCGTTTCATGTATCGGTTGAGTCCACGAAAGTCTATCAGTAGATGAAGTCATCCGTTGGGCTTCATTAGAAAAAAAGCAGGCGATGCCATTTCTGAGTCGAAAATCTGCTCCAGGACGTCGATGCTGATTAGATGCTGGATGATCTCCCGAGCCTTGTTTTCGAGTCTCTTTGGTACTGGATAAGGTTGTGCGTGTATAGGCTTGTACTCCGGCACTATTGGCAGAGCGTAATCCTCGAATCTCATCCTCCCCAAGTGACCGTCATAGAGTTGCTCGTTGTCGCGAAGAAGCTTGAGATATTTGCCGACGAGGGGCTTGGATAGCCTATCGGGTATGAGGTCTTCTGGTCGCACTGCAGTGTTGTCGACTTCTTTGCTCTCGTCGGGGAATTCATGATCAACTCGCATTGGGAGATGATAACCCGCCGGTGCTCAATGAGTATAGTGACCATCCTACTGAACCATTTTGTCTTTAAAATTGAGCACGATTCCCAATTCATTCAGGATGTCACGACCGATCACCATATCATCCTGGCTCTGATCCAGAATTTCGAATTGTGCGTAATTATGGTCGAAGGCTTGAGAGCCGTAAAGCGGAACTGTACAATCGTACTACCAGCACTAGTGACCTCTCTGTCGACCGTCTGAAACTTTGTCACTGACGCGACTTGTCTATGCCCAAGCTGAGCATTGGCTGTCTTGGTTGATAATGATCCGCGAGGCACCACTGTCTAGCAGTGCATCGAGAGTGCCACTCGCGTCTTTGATCTGGACCGTGATGCGTAACGGGGCGAGCTTGGCGCTCGGTTGTTTCTTCGTGACGAAGCCGACAAGCTTAAGCTTGCTGTCGCTGTCACTGTCGCTTGCCTCTTCTTCGAATCTTGAGTAATTACTCTTTTTTTTGAGCAGGTCGTTTCGTCTCGGCAGGCTTATGCTCTTCGCGTTGCTTCTTGAGGGCAAAACACTCGCTGGAATCGTGAGAGCTTGACTTGTGGGACGAACACCACTTGCCGTGTTATCGGTGGCGCTTGTGTTTCTTCTTGCCGACTTGTACACCCGGTCGGTCTCGATAATCTTCACGCGTGTCGCGATGCTCGCGATGGTTGCGTCGACCTCTGCGCTGGTCAGCGGAATGGCGTTGTTGGTCGCGTCAACCTTGACCCTTTTCACCATGGATAGCTTGACCATTTAGGCGTTCCCGGCCAGTCTGCCTCTCCCGCCTTTCGAGGCGCTCGAAATACATTGCAAGTTCGTTCACCGTCTCGTACGAAATTCCGCAACACGCGAGCTTGTCCTGTCAGTTCGGCGACATGGCTCGACGGTAATAGCGACATTGTTGAAACTCTGAAATGGTTTGCGCATCCTGGGGCAACTCGGCGTACATTTGTGCAAGCTGTCGTAGCCGTGCCGCGCAGCGTTGTAACGTCTCTTCTCTGCGCTTGGTAAGGGTCCATAGCTCGTCATCCAGGTCTTCACAGTAGTCCGCTGGGACCAGGAGAAGTCCGACCTCACGGTAAAATTCTTCAAATGTCAGGCCTTTGCTTGAAGCATCGCTGGCGATGCGCTCTACTTCGCGCAACAGATCACCGTCAATTAGCGTAAGCAGTTGAACGGAGAGTTGTTCAGCGCTCCAGCCTTTTCGTTTCGCGAGGCTTCTAAACAGCATGCTCCATGTGAGCCAGTCCTTCGCTGAACCACCGCGAAAGCGCTTTATCTTCATTGTGGCGACGTCAGCTGGTGATGTCGCACTTTCTTGGCACGTCACGATGGTGTACGTGACGTATTCATCATTCCGTACCATGATGATGGCGACGGGATTCTTGATCGGGATGTGTCTTGATTAGACAAATTTGATATATCAAAATGTCCCGGCCCGTGGCGTGCAGTGGGGCTCGAGTCTAACGTAGTGAATTGGAGAATGAATATATTGAGGAGGAGTGTTCAGCTTGGTAGGCTAGTCTGGTGTAATCAAATAGAAAATCTGGCGCAATCTTCTTTCTTCTGGCGCAATCTTCTTTCGTCTGGCGCAATCTTCTTTCGTCTGGCGCAATCCAAGGATGGTCTCGCAGGTCATATAGATAGACCACCCATGTCACACCCGACAATCCGAAATGTAGTAAAACCTACTGCAAAACTTTTTTGCTACTCCCGCTCTTGCCTTTCGAGTTACATCGTTCTTTAGACCGTTAAGGCTGTACAAGCTGCATTCTGTGCTCGAACGCTGTCGTTTTCGCGTGATGATTGTATCATGTACGAGACCAAAATTCCGGCCAAATAGACGACTAAAAAGCGTCAACTACAATGCAATCGGCGGACCATACACTACCAATACCATTCTTTGTATAACCAAGCACGTAAAGCAAAAGACGTACGAGTAGATCGATCAAGACTACCACTTCAACAGCTCATATTGAGTAGCAATAGCAATAATCAAGTAGTCAGCAATACGATCGAGCGAGCTCGCGACTCGCAGGTCGTCCATATCTTATTATTTTGCCACGTTACAGCCACTTCTTGTAGAATTTAAAAAATACAATTGTAGCAAGCGCAATCAAGAGAACGACCGCCCACCAGATATAGTAGCCATCGTGGTGCTCAAGCTCTGGCATGTTCGTAAAATTCATGCCATAGAGTCCAGTGAGAAACTGAGCTGGCAAAAAGATAGTGGCGACCAGAGCCAGAATGTAACTCACGTCATTCTGCTGGGCAGCTCGAGCATTGTGAAAATCCTCCATGAGACTACGACAGCGATCCAAATGTCGCTCACAGTCTTCTTCAATAGTCGCAACGTGGTCCAAAACGTCACGAAGATACCTCAATGTTTCTCCCTCAAACTCCTCAGCTTCTGAAAGCTGTATGATAACCTCACTCATTGGTTTACAGAGAACTTGAAGTCCCTTAATTTGCTTCGAACAACATGCGATTCTTCTCACATCGAAGTAGCGAAGGTCCATGCTCAGCAGTCGCTCGAGCATGATAAGTTTAGACCCAAAAGTGTGCGTAATAGGTGTCAACTCATCCACACAAACGTCTACAATCGTGTAGACGAGAAAAGCAGTACCGTGTTGACGGACCTTGGAGTACGATCGATCCAATCTCTGCTTTAGCATCGCCCATAATGTACTTGAGCTCTCCTGAACACTGACCAGGACATCATCCATAATGTACAGACTAAGCTGTTGTGGTGCTGTCATGACACAGCCAATATTAAGCTTTCCCAGATGATCTTCCAATTCTTTTTTCGTCATACATTCAAACGGTGACACGTCCTTGTCTTGCACGTACAACGAAGCACGATACATGCTTTGGTACTTTTTTACCATGGACAATTCTCGTGCGTGAATAGTCTGCACGATAAGTGACGAGTGTTCGTCATACTCGTCATATTTCGGACGCTCGACATCAGCATCGAGCGTGTCTTCGATAGCAAGTGGGTGCAGTCGATAGCGTACCGACAATCGTCGCATCAAGAGAGGATCAATACCTTCAACATTAATCCATCGTACAGACGCCCAACTTGGTTTCGTCGAGTAAATAAATCTCTGGATTTGGTCGATCGGATGTACGCTACGAATCCGGTCTGGAGAATACTCAATCGATCCAAGCACAGCCTTATTCTTTCTTCTGCTTTCATGCTTGAGGTGCGTGTAGTCTAGCGGCATGTTGCGCAAATACGCTTCGTTAAACAGCTGTGCGAGTTTGATCTCCTGAATAGCGTTCACAAACTCGTGATAAGTGATTCCACCGCTCTTGTCGTCGTCCATTTTGTCAACGAATGCTTGAAACTGCTGGTCATCACTGCAAGCAATACCCATTGCTTCTAAACCACATCGAAATCCTTCGTACGACACCATTCCGTTATCTATCACCATAGCAAGTAAGAAAGACATAAACAAGAACAAGTTTACTTTAAACTAATAAATAATAAAAATAAGAGAAAATTTGACTGGACACCGGACCTTGAGGATTGAATGACGAAAACAATTTTTTCATTCGCGCCGATGTGAGATCGTAGAGCGGGTCCATCAACGACAAATCTTCATTTTCTTCGATTGCCCCAAGACTGGTTGACCAGTCCATTGAATCCGAGTCGCGGTTATTCGACTCAATGGAATCAATAGTTATGATCTCAAGTAGTATATTTTTCCCATGCAGTAATGTTGGCACGGGTGTCGTTCGTTTCTTGCGATGTCGGAGCGAAGAAACGTTTTCATTTGGTAATTTATTTTCGTAAACAACCGATCGACGTGAAACCGGTTTTCCGTTGCGGTACACTGGTAAACGACAATTTTCGCGATATGAAGACTGCCCCGGTATACTGTCTGGTAACGCAGGACTGGTAGTGACATTGTCACTACCGGTACGACGCAACTGCCTTACATCATGTTCGATACCGTCGTCAGACGCCCAGTCCATTGTCTGGTCGTGTACCGATTCTACCGGTGGACAACGAGATGCACGATCGCAATCTGACGGAAGCGAATGGACGACGGAGCTCGATGAAGGGCGAAGCGGCGGACTACTGTCAATTGTGACCACGGATCTGTCTTCATCAAGTCGATAATATTTGGATGAGTCCATTCGACTGGTGAAATATAGGTCGGAATCAGACGTTAGGATAAAAGTTAATGTCGAGATTCATGACGGTGGGCAGTTTTACCGGTGGGACGACAACTTTCTTTCATTGTCATATTTGTTACTTCACGGATATTGTGCTGTTTGCTGCTGCTGCATTAAAATCTTATAGACTGCATGTCTTAATAACCTCCATACGTGCTTCCTGTTGAAGAGCAGCATGAAGTACGTGCATCGCTTCCACTGCTGTTGGTCGCTCTTTGATATCCATCGACACACACGATAGACCGAGTTTTGCTACTGCCTGTGGTCCCGTATCGGCGAAATTCACCCTCAAATCGCCCATTGCAACTCGACGGAGGATCACCAATTGCGAATTTCCTCCCGAACAAATTTTTGTATGGGAGTACGGCAACGCGTGCACTGAAAGTTCCGATAGCACAACTCCAAAGGAAAACATATCGGCCGTCTCGTCGTACGGATTCCCGAGCATCACTTCCGGTGCCATCCATAATGAAGTACCGACATTTGCTGTCATGGGGCCGACCACGCGGTCTCGAGACATGCCAAAGTCAGTCACTTTCGCATCTAATTCTTGAGTTAGCAAGATGTTCTTGGATTTGAGGTCACGATGGATCACGGGCACGTCGCGGGAGTGCATGTAGACAAGAGCACGAGCTACTTGGTAGGCGATCAATAGCTTTTGAAAGTCGAATCCAATTGGATACGTTTCTGTTTCGTAGTGGTCGAGCAATGTCCTTAAATCGCCTCCATCCATGAATTCCATGACATAGCATAAATCTTGACGGTAATTCCACGCCACGCCGATAAATTGGACAATGTTGCAGTGGCTCAATGCAACCACCATCTTGATCTCCTTCATGAACCTTTCCATGTCGCTCATTGTTTTTACTGCAACGGTCTCTCCTTTGTATGTCCCTCGATACACTTCACCGAATGCCCCACGACTAACAAACGCCTCAATGACCACCTCGTTGCGAGGTATCCACGCTTTGGCGATCGTTTCGTCTTCTGTATCGATCATAGGACTCACAGCTTCGCTCTCTTCTACCTCAATCGACTGTGGTTGTTCGAGCTCCCGTTTGTCATCCGACGTCGTGTCATCAAACATGCCGTCATTAAACGAGCTGTTCTCCGAGGTGCTGTCGTAGGTGTATGTCGTGTCGTGTTTTGTCACTGATATCGGAGAGTGCTCACGATTCTTGAACGAGTTATTCATCGTTGGCCCAATAGTTGAATACAGTGCATTGATCGATGTATGCAAGTGGTCGATTTCCTCGGCGATGAGTCGCTTTTCCTTGTTAATCGCTCTGACATGGACTAAACGGGAAACCAAGTGCTTTGTGTGGTACTTGGTAAGATACGCTGTAAACCTCGCAGCTGTTGAATCAAAGGTGACGCGGATAAATCGGATCGAACGAGCATCGAACTCCTCGATGCATCGGATGTAGGTTTGTATCACCATCAAGCGGCTGTGCAGCTCTCCAGTTGGGATCATTTTGAGTTCTCAGCACTCTCTGTCGGTCAAAGCTTCACCTTTCAATTCAGTTCTTTGCCGAATCAAGTGTTGGCTACGGTGCGAAAATCAACAATCGACAAGTGCTGGCAAGAATTGTACTTGGGTTTATACGACGGACTAGAATGAATGTTATTGACGTGACCTTCTCACGAGATGTACTTGTATTTCGACTGCAACTTTGCACGCACTTTACCGTTCGTAGTAGCTAGATGCCAAAACGCGTTCTCAACACCGAAGAAATGTGCACGGTCGCAAATGCCGTGTCGACACTTTTTACGGGTGCGATACGTTTGGATCGCACTTCTCCCTGCTTCGTTATCAATCTTAACATGGAGCTTATTGTCTTTTTCTCTGGCGATAAGACGCCGAGCTTCTCAGAAGCCTCTTGCGACTTGCGCCAATAAGTTCTGAAGCACTACCGAAGACTGACACAGAGGGTTCTTTGCAGGTGGGTACGAGTCTAATTTTTCGTCCCGAAAAGTCGCGTGAGAAACTGTCGGAGCCCGTCCTCATGGAGAAAATCAATCAACAAGAAAGCCTCCTGGATGAGCAGTCGGATAGCTTATTTTGTTACAACTGACCGCTGCCTTTGTGCGTGAAACAATAGCATCGCAAAGGCTTAAGGTCCCACGCAGCTTCGTCGCCATGTGGTCATCGTAGACAGTTTACGGAGACATGGTGTGCAACTTGATGTTCTCGTTCTAAGCGACACAGATAACTACCGTAATTCATCCCCATGCAGATAGTCATATATGCGATAGAAATACCTGCTTATCAAAAAGAACCTACATAGGTATCGCAGGGTCGCGAGTGCACCGCAAAGGCTGACAAGTTGCTGAACTTCATGCCCACGATCCCGTGTTGAGACAGTCTAAAATTTAGTGGAGTGGTACGTTTCAGATAATTGCTGCGATTTCAAGTCAGTATGACTGGCTATGGATGCTGATGGTCATTTTCGTACAAGACATAGACAAATGAGACGACATCCGTCGGATAGCTGTTTTCAGTCCAGTGGCCACTTTGCGGAGACAAATCGGGCTCGTTTGACTCAGGAGTATCGTGTGAGTCTGACTACAAGATGGAGACTATGTGAGGGTGATGATAGCAGCGGTCATGAGCCTGTCAAGTAACTGCTGTTGATGAGTGTTTACACCCCTTAGCGCAGTAGATCATAAGGGAATTTTACGTCGTGCCGATGAGTTCATATTATTTGACTTCTCTGAAGCATTGGACAAGTTCCAACTGACGAGACAGCAGTCGCATTACCTTTCTAAGCGTGTCACGGCTAATAAAAGTTTATTGATCAAAGACATGTGCACCCTTATTGATACGGCCTATATGTCTCTCTCTCTAATCGCAACCTTCGACGCATCGATGGACTATTTATGATCGCATATCCAACTCAACAGACTCCATCAAGCTTGTCAAGACTGCTTGGTGAGTGAGAAGGTGAGGCAATTGTCTTACACGTGTTCTTGCCACTCATCGGCAGGTAAATAATATGAACAGGTATGTCAGGTCGGAGCGACAATCTCAAAATAGTAAAAAGCGCTAGTGCGTACATGCATCAAATAGTACGAAAGAAAGCATTACTACTACTATCATTATTACTACCCAACCGCAACAACTACTACGTTAACTCCTACTACTACTCAAGCAAAATCATAGCTCATCAAGTTGATACACAAATATACCGGTATTCCGGTACTCGCCACCGCATTTGTGACCATGCCTCCTCCCGTCCAAGCGTTGCTGCTCGACATGGACGGCGTGCTGGCCGAAGTGTCTCAGTCGTACCGCCAGGCGATAATCGACACTGCGCGTCACTTTGGTGCTTCCGTCACTCACGAGGACATTGAGCGACTCAAACTGGAAGGCAATGCGAACAACGACTGGCAACTGACGCATCGTCTCATTATTGCCGACGCCGCCGCCAGCAGTAGTACTGTCCCATCGCTTGACGCGGTGACTGCTCAGTTTGAAGCCATGTACCAAGGAGAGGGTACCACTCCTGGTCTCTGCGAGCTCGAGACGCTGCTTACTCCTGTTGGGTTGCTGCAAGAGTTACGTTGCCGACTGCCAAAAGGCATGGCGGTCGTCACGGGTCGTCCACGGAAAGACTGCGTCGCGTTTCTACGCACGCACGGCATTGAAGATCTGTTTTCTGTTTTGATCTGCATGGAGGACTGTCTGCCGAAACCGTCAGACGAGCCCATTCGACTGGCGCTCGAAGCTCTCAACGTGCGTCCAGAAGACGCGGTGATGGTCGGCGATACCGTCGATGACGTGATTGCAGCGCGCAAAGCCGGTACAGTAGTCTATGGCGTATTGACACCACTTGATCATGCCAGGTCTGTGCTTGAACAGTCACCAGCAACGATCGAAAAAGTGCTGGTGGAATTGGGCGCATCAAAAGTGCTCAAGCCCGGACTCGCAGAGCTCCTGGATCTCATTCCAGTGGTTAAAAGCAACGAATCAACAGCAAGTGCTGAGACGAGGCAGCAGACAGCTGGTAAGCGAGAAGCCACCATCTGTCGTGTGACAAACGAGACATCGATCAACGTCAAGTTGTCATTGGACGGCACGGGCAAGTCTAAGGTAATTTGACAGCTGGTCCGAGTCACAACGTGACGATGTGCTGAGAGAAAGGGTCAATGTCTCACGTTGCTGTATTATTCGTTTGTTATGTACGTTTTCTTGTCTCTTATTGATATTTGATATCGATTTCAACAGGTGAGCTCGGGGATCGGTTTTCTCGACCACATGTTGACGGCGTTGGCCAAGCATAGCCGGTTTGATCTGGAGCTCGAGTGCAAAGGCGACACGTGGATTGACGACCATCACACGACGGAAGACTGTGCGCTCACGCTTGGCGAAGCTTTTGATGCCGCGCTCGGGGACCGAGCAGGTATTGCTCGCTTTGGATCTGCTTGTGTGCCGCTGGACGAAGCGCTGTCGCGCGCTATTGTGGACATTTCGAGCCGTGCACACAGCGAAATCAACTTGCAGCTGGTCCGACCGAACGTGGGCGAGCTGTCGTGTGAGATGATCACGCACTTTTTTGAGTCGTTTGCCAGTGCTGCCCGTCTGACGCTGCATGTTGACGTCCTGCGCGGTCGCAACGACCATCACCGTGCTGAAGCGTCCTTCAAGGCTCTGGCTGTTGCGCTGCGCACTGCTGTCAAGCGCGATGCCACTGCCGGCGTGCCCAGTACTAAGGGTGTGCTGGCATAAGCACTGGGCGTGGGCTAGAGAAGACAGGCTGAATGGAGCATGCTGAATGGTGTTGTTGATTTACACATGTCAAACATTGTGTCACTTACTCGGCACATACTGTCAAAATGCAAGTTGAGTCAACTGCACTGCCTGAGTCATTCGGTGTCGAGACGAAGATGCAGATTGGACGTGGAAAGATAGACTGAACAGAGACAGCGTTGCATCAATCTAGGACATATATTGGTCGCGCGCTGTATGGCACAAGACACAGAAGACTAGATAGAGCTGGGTCGAGAGACGGGCACAATAAAACGTTGCGCTAAGGCTTCATTGAATGGGATACAAGCGTTTTCAAGATGCCAGTCATGACAAGACTGTCAGCCACGGGCATCCGGGCAAGCAGCTGGCACAGCCAATACACAGTGCGTGACGTCTGGATGAAGCGACAAAGTGCCGACTTTGCAGATACGACTCGTGCAAGACTTGTCAGATTTTCTATTACAGCAAGAAACCATCACTGTAATTCGCGTCGCTCCTGGCAGTCGAGTCATTGACACTTACCCAGCTCCAAGATGACTCTCGTGTTGATATACTACTGCAGTCTTGCCTCAGGCTCACGACAATGCCGCTCCTCGTTGTTGCATTGGCTGCTGCTTTTGCTCCTGATGAAATAGTCGTTGCACCCTATTACCGTAGCGTGCCATAACAACTCTATAACTATTGACGCGGTGTACCACTCAGTAACGTGACGTACGTATGTACACGAGATGGTACACAGCAGGATCAGTGTCAGCTATCACGTGGTTATCCGTTTCGTCCATGCACGAGCCCAAATTCGGCCCGACCGCCCCCGTCTCTAGCATCTACTACATCACGGATAAAGGCCTAAGCCAATCAATCATCCACGTCTTGTCCTACGCAACTATCTCCCCCCATAAAGAAGTCAATGGCAGTACAGCAGTAGTTGTAGTCAGCAAATAAGTACTCCCTCAATTGACAAAGTATCTTTCCTCATATTAAAAAAAGAGCTCAATCAAGTCCTTCTCATGTTCTAGTACATTTAAGAGCTAGATACTATGAAGTTACGCCAAAAAGACAGCGACAATAGCAGCAGAGGCTACAGAAAACACAGCTGATAGAACGACCGATGAAGACGCGTCCGAAGTCGTCGGGTCCGAGTGGCTCGAGCCATCCGCGTGATCACTCAGGTCCATTGGCTTTTTCGCTGCCTGACCGCTTCCTTCTGCGGCATCGAGGACCTCGTGGCACACATCATGGAGATCCGAGACCTCCGAAGAGAGGTTACGGGGTGTACCCATGTACGAAATGTTGCAATCAAGGGAACCCATAAGCTCGTGAATGGGCTCAAGACACGAAGACGAATTGCAGAATTGGAGCAAGTCGTTGGCCGTGAAATTGAAGACGTCAAAGACCGACGTGACGTTGAAAGTCGTTCCCTCGGCACACGTGCTGAAGTACGAGCTGTTGTCAACAGTGGCCACGAAGGACTCGCTCACGTCAGGCGGACACTCTTGCGCTGAAACAACGGACGTGACGAGAAGGGTCGTGACGATAGTGGGAACGAATTTGCGGCCAGTCATTGTGATGATGATGATGGGAATTGGGGATGAAACGCGGGACTTGAGACGGATGGTGTAGATTCGAAAATGAGCGGTTTATTGAGCTGCTGGTTCGCGATAAGGACGCGCGGGCTGTCGCTGGACAAAACGACGTAGAACCGGGTCTATAGTTTACCTAGTGGTAATGCAATTGTTGACTGAAGCTTGCGATAAAAAACGAACGTGAGCTCTTTGTGTGTGTCGTTTTTTTTCTTACCTAGAATAGGTGGAGCAAGCGTTATTCAATGTCCGTTAGCAGCGGTTGTTTCTAACAGCGGTAGTGAAGAGTGGACAAGAACAGATCAGTGTCTTAGATATAGAGCGTTGTCATCTCAGGACGACTATTACCACGCACGTAGCTTAGACTGAGATGCAAGATCTCAGTAGAAACATGTGGCCGAGAGCTGCTCTTTACACTGCGTTAATGCTATCTTGTCGTCTCGTTCACTGTTACAACACTATCCTCGGTACAGCCTCGTACAAGCACAGCTAGTGCATGAGAAAAAACGACTACAGCCTGCTGTAATGTGATCATATTGACGGACTGCTATCATAGCATTCATTCGTCTACTAGAGAGACGACCGGTCGAGAAGGACGACGAGCGCCCGTCAATGCCCGACTTCTTAGCTCGTACGGAAATTCAGTTATAAAATTAACACCTCTGAGTATTAATGCTGTACCCGTTAATAATCATTACGACCTTTATTATCATCCTTGCCAACGAGCAAAGCGAGCGAGCATTCTTTTCTAGTGAACGCCTTTTACCCAGCGTCTATTTCGTCCGTATAGAGAAATTGAGCTTTGTTGGATATTCCCTCCTTATTGATGTCATTACGCAACGGACACACTAGACCAAAAGGGGAACGTGGGAGCTGTACATGCATGCTCGCAGCTGGCGATCAGTCGTGCTTGAAACGAAATACCAGAAGTACTGTATGTAGAACACTCCGAGATGTCTATTGCTGCCTGCCGAGCTAGCTACAGTATCGCACCATCGCTACTTGTTGTCGATCTCGGTCTTGCTATCATGCGCACCAGAGATTGGTGTGCCTAACAGCAAGATTACAAGTAAATCCATTGCAGCTGTCTATATTTGAGCTTAGACTAATCGAACACAACGACATCTACGCGTTATTTCCTTACGAGTGTCTGGATGCCTTCGTCCAAAAGCGGTAAAAAGCCGACGGTACTATCGACTCATTGCGATACATTTGCCGATTTTTGGTGCTTGCCTTCATAAGATAGGGGAGCAAGCTCTGGAGCTCGCTCCTTGATATAAGTAATTCAGTTCATAGAACTGAATCAAGTTGCAAAACACTATACAACAGCAGTCACTGAAAAAGGAGTATGATGCGGTTAGTGTATGTATTAACCCAGTATAGCAGGCTACGGCAACGCGATCGGCCTTTGCTTATGAGCGTCCAGCATTTGCTTATGTGATCATATTTACGTTTGATCGATTTTAAGCCAATCATATCCGTGTATCACAATATTGACCTAGCCATAGAGTGACACCTATCATGCTAATCGATGTATGAGGGGGAACAGGCTAGATCGTATTTAGTACGAGTCAGGTACACCTAACCGCGTTATTTACAGACAGACACACACAGAGACAGATAAGTACGATTTAAAAGTTCGGTATTCAACCTTGCGCACACTAATAGCTTCACCCTTCGGGCTCGCAATTAAGAGCTCGGCACCGTCTCTGTCGACTGCTGCAATAATTCTGTCTTACAGGTATTGACGAGGAGCTATTGTCGGCGTTGTATACACTAACTGCACACTAAACGAAACGTAGTTATGCAGATCTCCGCACACTTCCTTGCTTGTACAGCTAGGATCGTACGCATGGCTTTTCCCGGAGAAAAACCGTCCTGGATTTATCCTGCAAGCCCTCTTTTGCTGAAAGTGCCTTGGTTTGCTAGTAGCACTGCAATGTCAAGAATGGTACGAGGGCAATGCAAATAGTAAGGGGGAAATCTGTGCATTTTCTTGCTTCATTTGTCAGAAACATGACCTGAACACCTTGCTGTCGATAGGGAGCCAGCACATGTACCACAAACACCATGTTATAAGTACTGAAGCAGCATGTACACGCCACCACGACGCTCATTCGTAACCAAGCACGGTCTTTATTCGTTCGTAATTGAAGATTTGTCGGTTGAGTTGCGCATCGAGAGATAACGATCTAGTTCTACTGACAGTCTTGATCTGTTGTTACGCCCTGTCACGGAGAGTCAGGCATGTTGTTATGCTTTGTCGCAAATAGCCAGACGACGTCTCTTCCATCGATCGTTATGTTCTGTCTCCACATTGTCGACAGCTAGTCAAGATAGTAGATCATCATTGCCGAACGATGCACACTAAACCAATGCACCGATCGTTCGAAAGTCATCACTCGTCACACTAGAACGAGTGGAGGTTTCCAATGCAGACACGCGTCTGTTTTCAACCATCCCCTAAAACGGACTTAGGCAAGTTAAGAGAGAAGCTTATCATACATACCACGCGCTATAAATCGCTCGGTTTTCAGCACGACTCCACTTTCTAACCTGAGCGAGTCGAGAAACCCACGTTTAAACAGCGATCCATTATTCAAATCTCAATAAATTCGAGGATACTACAAAGAAGAGAGAGCACAACAGACGTGGTCTTCCATCAGAAATACGATATCACGCCCGAAGTGATTGGTGATACAAGTACTACATACTACGCCTCGGGCCATCTACTGCCTCACCTACACGACCAAAGGCCTGACCGCAAACCTCTTCTTTGCTCATACGATGATGGTCACACGTTGCTCCGCGCAGCTCCAGTCAGCAATCGCAAGCTATAATTTGTATCGGTAGCCAAAACCAGCAAGATGGTGTCCAAAATGACCACGTTCACGACATCATACGCTTCTACACAGATCATAAACAGCTTGTTGTAGGCTCTGCTATCACGTGCAAACAGACTGTTGCGATCTAGATGACTACACGCTCGTGATCAGGTGTCACACGCGTTTTTCTCGCAGCGCTCGTCGAGTCGTACTTCGAAAGTTAGACGGGCCACAAAGCCCAACAACTTTAACGTACAGTGATGAACCATCTGCTACCATCCTCGTCGACTCGGCGACGGACTCGACAAAAGTTCGCGGCAGGTACCACTATAGGTTACGTTTGACTACCGAGGACGAGGTGGGCAACACCTTTGACCGTGACTGTCCCCCTTGTTGTACGTCTGTAGACTACACGAGTCAGTCCCTAGTCTAAGGATACGTTCAAGACTACTTGAATACCAATACAAAATCACACTCTGTTGTTTGTTTATACACTACTCAGACAGCTCTCGTTCTCTCTCCTTTATCTCTCCCTCCCGTCATGTCGACCCTAGACACGACACATTAGAGGTAAATCAGCACAGGCTGATCACTCTGAAGTCTATAGGGTCCCCCCTGTGGCTGGTGCTCATGGTGATGATGCTGATACTGATGATGGTTGTGGTGACGGTGGTCTTCTGCCTGTCCAGCAGCTGCCGCTGCCATGTCGTCAACAAAGAGACATTGTAGTACATCAAGGATCTCGTGATCCGAGACGTTCGCCGCTTCCGTAGAGCTCAGGTTCTGCTCCCGAGCACTGGTAGCAGAAGTAGTACTAGCCGTAGGAGACGTGGCCGCGTCAGATGACCATGCCCCATATTCCGTAGCAAGTACTTGACTCGGTTGTGCAGACGCAATCCAGAGTTGCGGCAAAGCCGCCGCCCGCGCGGCAGCGACAGCTCCAGGTGGATGTTGCGTCCGTAAATGCCGCGTGAGGTTCCCCGCCGTGCTAAAAGTTTTGTTGCAACTGCCAACGACGCAGACGTGCACGACGCTGCCGAGGTGGTTCTTAAGGTGACGCGCGAGCTTTTCCGCTTTCGTAAAGATGCGGGTGCACCCGACGACGGGACACTCGAGTTTCTTGAGCAAATGGAGACGGCGGTGCCGGGCCAAGTTGCCTGATGTGCTGAACCGCTTACTACACGAGAGGATCGAGCACTGGTACGGCTTTTCGCCCGTGTGCGTCTTCATATGTTCTCGGAGCGTGAACTTTCGCTGAAAACGACCGTGGCACGAAGGTACGGGGCAGTGGAACGGACGTTCGCGGTTGTGGGGAGACACTGACTCCCTTGGGGTGGAGATGGCGCGAGGGGTATGACAGATGGACCGGATGGAGCTCATGGTAAAGGACGAGGAGGAGGGGACTTAGTGTTGTAGTGGTAGTACGAGTTGACGTTGAGGTTGATGCTGATACTGATACCGATGCTGATGCTTAGCGGACACTTTGGTCGCTAGGAAGAAAGTTGAAAAGTGAGGTCACGAGAGGTGTGTGGACGCAGCCAAAGCAGCGACTTCAGCTCGTGTTCGTTGCTGCCGGCTGGAGCAGTGACAGGCGCCGGTGTCTCGAGGTCCGCTGTGACTACTACCACGCGAGGCATTGTCCAGCCGACCGGCTGGCACGTTTTTCTCGTCTTGTCTCGTCCGTGTGCGCCGCCACGGCTTGAATGGTCTCGAAGTTCGAGACCGGGCTATCGGCCGCTTGTCGTGCAGAGACCGCACGTTGAAATCGTCTGGTTGAACAGGGAAGTCGCTGCAGCGGTCGCTCGATGTGTACATCTCGCCGTGCAAGTCTCTATTGCAGGGCGACGAGGCACTGGAGTGTTTTCTGCAAGTCCACCGAGATCAAACACCACGAACAACCTCAACATGTAGACGACGGATCGCTGGCTAGGGTCGAACAGAGCGCGGGCTTGATCCATGCTGTTCACGAAAGCCACGTGGATCGACACCATCGTCATGGAAATGCCAGGGTGTGCCAGGGTGTGGACACGACGAGTAACGGTAGAGGAGCTGCTAAAGAGGAGCTCTATACTAGATAATATCGTGAGCTTAAAGGAGGATGTTTGATACGCTAAGAGGACAGTACACGCAGTGTATCTAGAGGTGGGACGAAGTAATACAGTGGTAGCGTGTAGAGCCTCAGAAGTGTCGCGATTCAGGTTGAAGGTCCTTGCAAACTTGGACTCGCGAGTAACTCACGTAACTTGGTTGAAGTCTTCTTCGGGTAGGTACTTCATTGTTATGGACCTTAGAAGCGATTGCTCCTTTAGCGGCGTGACAACGACCGTCTACGTCTATCCAACTACGACCTCGGCCTTATGAGCAATCGCCATCCTGCCAAGACGTAAAAAAATCCTCGCGAGTTGGTTCCTCACCGCTGTGTTTACACGACGTAATGGCTGTGGCAGATCAGCGAGCTGACTTTATCGACATACGCTCTTTCCAATTAAGAGACAAGAGCCGTCGGTCAGGTCGGTTTGGTTTACATCCGCTTTGCGGCTCTCTACCCGCTTTTATCTCAGCTGGTACTACGCAACGCGCTGTCATGCTATTGCAGCGCAACTTCAGCTGCGAGGGAGATTTCCAGCTATAAGCAGTGGTTAGGTAGGCAGCTGGTTCAAAAGAGGCCTTGAACCAGCGTGAACGCGACGAGTGAGACAAAAAGAGATTGATGGCAGGTAGGTGCAATTCAGACACTCACTGTGCAGGGCGATAAACAAATTGCTACAGCTTCAGCGTCAGCAGGTGGAAAGAGAGAGAGAAAGAGAGCGAGCGAGCGAGCGAGTGAGAAAGAGACCAGCAGTTGCTACAAAAGCCGGTGGCACATGTGCTGCAATAACGACAAAGAAGACACAGATCTCGGTCCAGGCCATGTTTGTGCATTGGTTTGGACTCACTGACTCACTTGGCGATCACCTGTCCCTCCATGTCGCGTGGAAAGACTCGGGCGATCCTCATGACGTCTGGCCATGGCCTTGTTCGCGCGCGCATCGATCGATCGCCCCCTCGTTGAAAAAAAACAAGCAGGTTCTTGACGCGTCCTTCCCGTTTCGAGACAATCGACCTGTTTCTAGCTTCTTACCAACGTCGACGGGTGTGCGGTTACTGTCTTCGAACTTGTCCAATGTCAATGTTTACGCGCGTATCGCGACCACCACCGACACACACGCACGGTCGTACGTGACATCAAGGCATCTGGATACAGACGAAGAGGTCGTCCGTGACATGACGACCCGAGGTACTTAAAGCTCAGATCCGCTACGTTCGACACGTCCAAGTCACGAGGGACTGACTGACGGACTATACAAGAGAAGACAGAAGTCCGTAGTTGATGGTACATTTAGATAGTGCAAACGTATCAACAGGTGCCTGAGATCTTCGTAGCAGCCATTGAGGAGCTCCTCGACTCTACGCTATACGGGTTCAGGTACCACTCACTCAGGTGGCAAGCAAACGGGTTGTCTCTTCCTTCAGTGTGTATGCAAGTGAGTAGCTCTCGTCCATGGATGGGTGACTGACTACTGCACGTCCGTGTTGTAGCCACAACAAGCGCTTGTTGCACATGCAAGTAAACCTGAAGCTGTCTCCTTGCTGCTTTGCTGTCTGTCCCTGCTTGAGTGTGAGAGGATAGGGGCGGACTTCTCGGCCAGCATTTGTCCTCGGATAGCCCGAGGAGGATCCACTTGCAAATCGTTCAAGGTCAGGGATGCCAGCCGGCCGCGCTACAAATTCTCAATCGACCACAGAGCGATGCTCTGACGGAAGAAACAGAGGTTGATTACGGACGCGTTCCCTGCTGTAAGGTCGACGCTGTGACAACGACGAGCAAATCGTCAGCTGGGAGCTATTGACGCTACGTTACAGCGAAAAGCTGGGGTCTTTACTCCGTCTCCGCCCTATCTGGACTCGTGGTGGTAGGTCGCCACTTTTTTCAAGCCAGATAGGCGCTTGCTCGAATTTTTCCCATGTGCGAGTGCGATTAGCTACAACTCGGCGACTGCTGGATTACTTCCCGTTCGAGATGGCCCGGAAGATCCTCCGTGCAGACGCAAGTCTTCTCTTCTTCTTCTTCTCAATAAGGATCAGGACCCATTACGTGGCTCCGGTTTTTCTTCTATCGAGACACTTAAAGTCGGCGTCTGATTACCGTACCCGTTCTTATATCATGATCTTGCCTTCCCATCGCTAGTGTAGAGATCGATCGATGTGCCTCGTCAGCAGATCTCGATCGCTGCCTGAAGCTCCTCCTTTAACTGAGTGCAAACTCGATTTGCGGCGAGGCTCTCGCAAACGAAACTGGGCGACTGACTCACCGTCGTTAAATATGTCAATACAAATATGCCAAGCAGCTTTGGTCTCTCCGTAACAAGTCCCTTTG
>JH598455.1:267792-284648 GCA_000173235.2 Hyaloperonospora arabidopsidis Emoy2 | reverse complement strand
CGCTTTGAACTTGAAGCACGTTGTTCCGCTGCGAATAGAGAAAGAGAGAGAGAGAAAAGGTCGCACAAAGCTGCCAAGAAGAGCATACCTCATCGATCGGTCGAGCTCAAGCCGCCACCCCGAAAGATAAAAAGAGAGACCTCCCATCAAGTCCGTCGTAATCTATCAAGCGTCGTACGCTCCCCTCCATAGTAACTCCTCCTTCTTCCCCAATCAAGCCACCGACACCAACCATAATGCAATCGAAATGAACACAACAAACATCGGTCTACGGCCCAGACGTGAATGAATGCATTGATAGTTTACGAATAATAGACGCCTTTCAATACAGCTTTAGATGGTCGATCCCTCCCTCTTCCTCTCTCTCTCTCTCTCTCTTTTGACACGGTCTAGAATTCGTACGTGGCCGTAAGGTACGACGGCTGCGCTTGATGTACTGATGATTGAGGAGGTCGATTGTCCCTTGGCAGCTCGAGCTTCGGCAGTCGGTCCCGGATCACTGCAACATTATGATGACCATTTGCAGCCGCCGCGGCCGCAGCCGCTTGGGCGTTCTCGAGGAACAAACAGTCGAACAAATCCTGGACGTCCGACTCGAGGATCCGCTGTGGGGGCGGGTGCGGCTCCACCGGCGCCTGCGGGGGCCACAAGAGCCCGCGCATCGGCAACGATCCTGTCGGTAGCGGGACGCTCCGGCCCGGGAACTCGAACTTGGGCCGCGGGAGCGTTGGAGACGGACCCGTGAGCACCGGGCCGGTCGTGTCCGAATGGGACGCCGGGCCGGCCCGGTGCTGCGTCCGCCGGTGGCGCGTGAGGTTCCCGGCCGTACTGAAGGTTTTGCCGCACCCGGCAAAGTCACACGTGTGCGGCGTTCGTGCCAAGTGCACTTTCAGGTGCGGCACGAGCTTCTCCCGGCTCGTAAACACACGCGTACAGTGCGCGGCCGGACAGCTGATTTTCCGCATCGCGTGGAGCTTCCGGTGCCGCGCGAGGTTCCCCGACGTGCTAAAGCGCTTGCCGCACTCGGCCACCGGACACTGATGCGGTTGTCCCCCGTGTGCGTCTTCAGGTGCTCGTGGAGCGTGAACTTGCGGTGGAACCGCCCGCCGCAATTCGGCACGGGACACGCGAACGGCCGGTCTTCAGAAGGCGCGGCCCGACGGGCCGTCCCGGGTCGCCGACCGGCCGCCGGGACCGAATTAGTGGTCTCGTCGGGATTCGGGTCCGGGTTGTCATGGACCGGAGCGTGGGTGGTCGGCACGAGCGGCATGTTAAGGACGTTCTGGTCGTGCTGATGGTGATAGTGGTGATTGTGGTGGCTCGGTGTGTAGGTGTTTTGGAGGGGGTCGTGCAGGTGATGGAAATGGTGAGGAGGAGGAGGATGATGAGGACTCAGGTGGTGATGAGGAATTCCGGAAGACGAGGTGCTTGTGCTCCGCTGGAGGTAGAACGGCGGGTCGCGCAGGTTGTCGCTCAGCATGGCTTGCATGACGATGACGACGACGACGATAAATGTGGTCGGGGAGAAGATAAACGGATGATGCAAGTGAGACCGCAAGTGCGAGTTCAACAATGTTTCTCGCCCGGTTGGCGTCGAGCAGGTACGTTTAAAAATACGTCTCCGCTCGGCATGCCTTGGCTGTCTGCTGCTGCTGGACGTGTCTCGCCGGCAGCTGGTTTTTTTTTCATGCTGCATCGACTCGTCTCCGGCCCATTTCGAGCCGCACATAGGTCCGGTCGCCGCGGAACTCGCGTGCAAACAGGACACATCAGATGCTTGCTTGATTATGGCAAGCGCGAACGCTGCTAATGCTGCTGCTGGTTCTGCTGCGGCTCGGACACGCGGCACAGTGACCAGCTCAGTTTTTCAGTCGTGGCGATTGGCTGCTGGTTGGATGCACGGCAAATCGCTGCGGCTTGACGGAGCCATCTGACGCGGATACTGCTGCGAAAAACGCGTGTCTACGGCCGCGTTTGACGTGACGGCGGCAGCACGACGCGCGTTTTTCGCACACGGCGCGAGCGGCCTCGACAGCCGGAAAAGGCACCCAAGGGGATAGACGACACGACCACGACTTTTTTTCTCTCTCTTCTCTCGGAAGATGGGCAGGATTTGACGACGCTCGAGCTGCTGCCGTCGACGTTTGATGCCGTCCGTAACGTCGGTCGACTTCGGACAAATTTCGGCCCGAAGAGCACGAACGGACGGTTACGTGCGTCGTCTAGAGGTGGGTGGGTGAGGTCGTAGTTGTTTGTGTCGGCAATCAAGTCGTGCGCGGTCTTGGCGTTCGTCCGTCGACGACGGTCGAATGTCGTCTGTGGCGTTACGGAGCCTGCACCTGATAACTGCTGGTCACCATCGTGGCTGCGGGCAATTCGTCAAGGCTTTCGACCATCGCGTCGTGTGCTAGAAAGCTCGGCAATAGGACGAGTCGAGCGCGCTTTGCTGCCGCGAGCGAGCGACACAAAGAGATTAGAGAGAGAGATTCAGGAGGCGAAGATAGGTTGGTCTCACTTGTGAAAACGCTGCGGTAGCGTGACGACTAGCGGTGAGACCTTAGGCATGGAAGGTATCAGGAAGCAGGAAGTAATCAGATACGTCACGTCACGTACGGTGGCGTCTGGACGCACGGGCGTGATCAAGGACTGGAAAAAAGGGCAGAGGCAGCAGGCATCCTTAGGTGGTGATGCTGAGGATGATGAGAGGAGGAGGAGGATACTTTATACGATACACATGTCCATTGAAAACACCACGCTTTGAGCCTCTAGCTACCTTCTTCTAGCTGCTTTTCCCTCGTTACGGGTGGTGGTACGCGCCCCGGAGAAAAGGTTCGCTACGGATGATGCCGTCCATGCTCGTTACCGGTGCCGCCGCCATGACTACAGGGTCGAGTGTCTTGACAAACAAACAGTCGAGGAGGTCCCGCACGTCTTGGTCGGACAATCGACTGTCCTGGTGGCCGGCCGACATCGTCGTGTCATGGACCGGCGTCGTGTACCACATAGGCGCCTTGACGAGCATCGCCCCGGGCACAACAGGACAGCGCCTCATTCGGCTCAAGTGGTTGTTCACTGGAAGCAGCAGCTCCTTTTCTTGGCTCTCGGCCCACGTGAAGTCTCTCATAATGGGCAAAGGTGGGACGCTGTCATCAGCATCCCCATCACCTTGAACTGAACCCCTCGGGACGCAATGATGTCGCGTCCGACAGTGGCGCGTCAGGTTGCCCGAGGTGCTGAACGTCTTGTTGCAGCCGTCGATCGTGCACGTGTGGGACGTTCCTGCCAGGTGGACCTTGAGGTGCCGCGTGAGCTTTTCCGGGTCGGTGAACTCGCGCGAGCACTGGGGCGTCGGGCAATTGAGTTTATGCACGGCGTGGAGCTTCCGGTGCCGCGCCAAGTTCCCCGACGTGCTAAAGCGCTTGCCACAGCGCTCGACTGGACACTGATGCGGTTGTTCCCCCGTGTGCGTCTTGAGGTGCTCCCGCAGTGTAAACTTGCGGTGGAACCGACCGCTACAGGTTGGCACCGGGCACGTGAACGGCCGGTCCTGGGACGGCGGTGCACGACGTGGTCGTGTCGGCCGATGCAGCTTCAAGGTGCTGTTGTCATTGTCCAGAGGCTGTGACGCTGGCGCTTGCATTGGGGCGAGCGAGTTGAGTTGTCTGTAGCTCAGGTGAGCTGATGGACTAGGCAGAACGGGACAAGTTAGCGGCGACCTAAGGGAGGAAGAGTGACACCACCTCACGGCACTGGACTCAGGATGGGAAGCTCGCCGGATCTTTTAAGGCTTGGTCCGGTACGAGTTATTTACTCACTATGAAGTCAACAAGTGTATCGTCCATATACGTGGCTGTGTCGTGACTGATTCTAGACAGACGATTGGGACACTGGAACTTGTGCTAGTAGGTTCTCATGTTTATTACTTTTTCTGCGTGCCTTGATCCTTTAAGTTCACTGAGCTTCATTCGCTCGTCTTCTAGAGCAAGAGACGTCTGTTGTTATCTCATTTATTCGTCACGAGTGATCGATCTCCGCTCGGATGATCAGTATGAGTCAAGATTGATCGTTGGATGTAGTTCGTCATGGCGTTAGGCAGAAGCGACGGTGCGTGCTAAGGGCATGTGATCCAAGGAGATGATGTGAGGAGGAGGAGACAGCATCTGAAAGCCTGATGAGGCTTTGCCAGTGTCAATGGAGCGTCGTCACCCCGAAAGAAAGAACCATGTTCGAGACTCATCTCGGAAACCAGGTTGGTCTCAAATCTCTATGGATGCTATGACCTGACTGACTGACTTCTCGGTTCAGGCTGCACGATCGTCCATGCTGTTAGACACTTCAAGTTTACGTACTACAAATGACGAAGGAGTGATCAAGTCGCCTCGTTCCAGCTTCGTTGATCTTGAGGCAAAGCAACACACGGTGGTCTTGCGGCTCGAACGATATACGGCGCAACTGGCTGTTCCAGTCGCTCATGACAGATTATCGGAGGTGGAGCAGGAAGACACATAGCGTACCGCAAGCTCGAGACGTCTATTAGGAATTAGTGGAGGAGGCATATACTAGACAAAGGCGTTACTTCGGTCGTGCTCGATGCTGGTACTCGAAAGATGTCTCGTGTAACAAACGCGATTCTTCGAGTAAGGAAGTGTGCAGACCTCATTATTCTTGACAGACGGATTAGACCATCCATCGTCAAGCATTAGGAAAGGGTTCCACGATGTCGTGAGATTGTCTGATCAGATGGTCGATGGCCCGAAGCTATGAAGTATGTTGTCGGGCGTTTGTCTACCGTCAGCACCTTATCGGCATCCCTTACAAGGTCAGATCAAGCCAAGGGCACATTACTCTTGTTGATATTGACTAGCCGTGTTGTACATCACCTCGAGCATCGCTCACTGTCTGTCCCCATGATACTAAGTGGCGTTAGTGGAAGAGATGCACTTTGCAATCGAATGATGTCTCTAAGAATTCGTTTTACGCTGAAAGGGCGGGATGTGCTACGGGAATGAAATATCTGTGGAAGCAGTTTCTTGGAATGTAGGGATACGAAATCTGCACGAACGCCCTAATCAGTTAACGAGCCTTATTTCGAACTGAAGGGTATTTATACAGGTAAGAAGTTTCGATTTAGTATTGTAAAGGATGAAGTCTCTGACAATCGTACGCGATAGAGGAACTGTTGAGGTCAACCCCACAGATTCGAAGTACCGTGTCAGAGCCTTTAGGAGGAGGGCTGAATACAATATTGCGCGAGTCGTTTCATCATATAGTACACGCAAGTGCACGCCATAATATAACGGTTTACTCAATGGACGGCTTCATGTCAGAGTTATTCTAATCTAACGGCAGACTCTACCAGATGAATAAGCTGTATGCGACCGCGTGTCAGACCACTGTTATACAGGCGACCTTGTCGCCCCTCTTTGTGTCTATGACTGAAGTTGTCTTTGTTGAGAATGCTACCTTTGTCTGCAAGCCATATATCTCTAGCTAGCATGTGGCCACTCCTGGCACTGATTTTGGCCGTCGTGAATATTCTACCAAGCGAGTGAGCGCAGATCGTCGAGCAGCTTCTTTACTACTGCACAAACATCGACTCCGAACATTCTTCTCACGAACCTCTACTCCGAGCATTCTTCTCACGTCCTATATACGCCGCCCCCACTTGTAGGGGTCGGGTGAGCGTTTTGTAATTCAAGGAACAGCCAGCGAATGAGTCAGAAAGACGAAACCGAATAAAATTTCTGCAAAGATGGAAGATCGTCAATAGGGGCTGTACTCTTCACCCGACTCGATATAATGGGGCAGCCCTATTCATTAACGTCGCCGCTAATGCACGATACTGTACCGTTATACTTGCCTGACAAAAAAGGCGCCCCACAGCGACAGTTTAGAATACTTTATATTGCGAAGAAAAATAAGCAAGAAGCGGGACATCAATTTCCGTCCATCCTCCGTCGTACTCCACAGTTCGGCGTTTCCGAAAGACACCAAGACGGCAGTTATTTTTTATTCCGTCAGTAGTCGCACCGTTTAAACCGTTTTTATCGTCAGTCAACCTCCCCTCTATTAACTTTCGGTAGTGAGTGCTTATGATATAAAGATACGACGGGGCTGTCCTCGTCGCACGAAACATTTGCGTACAGTAGTCGTAGCTCCTCTTGCAACGGAACAACAACAAATACAGCAGTAGCAGTAGCAAAAAGTCGTAACCAAACAACGGAACGAACGTCTCACTCCATAACTATCGATCGAAGTCGCAGACACGATCGAAATACACCATTTCCCTAACTGTCAAGTCGAATTCCCTTACATTAGTATGCTTTGCAACATCTTGTCTTTCGTAACACTTGTATGGTCTGGCCTCGTCCATGCAAGGGAATACTCGACAAAATCAGGTATTAAACCATGGGTTGATCCAGCCACCCCCAAAAATGCGCAGCGGATTCGAACGTCTCGAGGCGAGACTTGGGAACTTGTCATGAGTGATGAATTTAATACTGCCAGACGCAGTTTTCGACCTGGTGAGGATCATCTTTGGACATCGCTCGAGAAACCGGATGGTGTTAATGGAGCGCTTGAAATTTATTCGCACAATATGACGTCCACAAAGTGCGATAAAGACGGGAGCTGCTACTTTTACATTGAAGCGGCAGATGAGAAAACCAGCCTCACCGTGTATAATGCGTACCTTAAACCACCAGCTTATGAGAACGTGACGTTTTACTACCGAGCTGCGATGGTCCAGTCGTGGAATAAATTCTGTTATCAGGGTGGACTTATCGAAGTCCGAGCACAATTGCCAGGCGCAGTATCGAAGAATTCTGGAAATCCGGATCTCGTTCAAGGTCCATCTGGACGAGTAGTAAGCGGAAAATATTACCCCACTTGGCCAGGAATATGGATGATGGGCAATCTAGGTCGTGCTATTTTCTCAGCTTCGACGAGTCGGATGTGGCCATTCTCCTATAACAAGTGCGAGCCAAAGCTCTTTGACCCGAAGAACCAACGCATTAGTGCCTGTGATGACGATCCAGGCTACGGTCTCCGCAAGAATCAGGGGCGAGGGGCACCTGAAATCGATATCTTGGAAGGAGGAGGAGCAGCAATTTCGACGTCATTGCAGGTTGCGCCTGGCATGCCGAACGATTTCCGACTTTTTCCTGCAGACCCGAAGCACGACGGACAAGACATGGTCTGCGTCTTCAAGTATAGTTGCAAGACTCCTGGTGCAAACTTTATCGACGTGCCCACGAAGTACTACGCGAAACAGCGCGGTCACAAATCATGGTATCAAGGTCTTCGATATGCTGCAAATAACTTTTGCCTGCCTTCAGCCGATGCAACACAGGATGCCAGCACGATCAAGGCGGCGATCAAAGCTGGCATTACCGACAACAATTGCACGGCCAGCACGTGTCCAGCGTCATTTGATACGAATAGTGACCTGAAAGCGATCGATGGCGTCGGCAACACTTTCTGGGGACTCAATACAAACGGCACGTGCTATCCAGTGATGAACTCGTACACGGGCGCATACTTGTGCGATCCAGATAACACGAACAAGAACTGCCTTGAACCCCGCAACTCAACGACCCCGAAAACAAACTCCATGGATCCATTCGATTACCAAATGGATGCGATCTCAGCAAATTGGCCCGTGCATGTCGGTGTGTACACAAACTACCTTATCTACCAGATCGAATGGGTCACTGGACAGAATGGATACGTACGCTGGATGCTGGCCGGTCAGCCTCTTTTTGAAGTCACCGCCGAGTCATTAGTGCTTGTCCCGCAGAATGCCAAGAAAAACAACCCACAGAAGCTCATGCTCGAGGAGCCAATGTCCATTATTTTCAATGTGGCGTTGTCCCGTTCTTGGAGTGCGGTGCCTCCAAATCCTGGAAGCGAATGTCGTGGTGACGGTAGTGATGAGACGGTCAACAAAATTTGCGACGAGTTCCCAATGTTCATGAAAGTTGACTACATCCGATTGTATCAAGACCCGAAGGGAAATCGTGGACCTGATGATTACATGCAGCTCGGGTGCGATCCAAAGAGTCATCCAACAAGAGAATGGATTCAAGGCCACTTGGAAGAGTATGAAGATAAAGACAATCCATGGAAAGAGGTGACGGGCAAAGCTTTTTGTACAACTGATAGTGACTGTACTATCGATCGCAATGGCACCCAAAAGCTGGTCACCGGCAAATGCTTGAAATCACGATGCACGTGCTTGTATCCGACTTCGTGGGGTGGACCGCGGTGCACATTCGCTTTTGCTGGCGGTCTCAATAGCACCGCTTTTGCCACGCAGCACACGTACGGCCCCCCAATGGAGATCTCAGTTATTGTGGCACTTCTCATACTCATGTCGACCATTATTGCAGCCTGGATGTCCATTCGTACGCTCAAGAAACAGGCAGATGAAGCCATCATAGCCGCGGAAGTAAAGAAACTGGAGCAACCGAGACCATCATATCCAACTCGTATGTATTCGTCAGTATACGAGTACGACACGTCACAGCCGAAAGATAACTACAGCCAGAATTTTCTGTAGATATCTCTTCCGGTTAAATGTTTATCGACACCAAGATTGCAATCTGAAGCTGTGTTGATCTTCGTCGCCTATACATTCGTGTTGCAACTCAATCATGAAGTATTGTAACGCAGATCTCTTCGTACTAGGCGGGTGTTTGCCACGATATGGAAACTAAATTTACTTCCTTTACTTGTTGTGCTGATCGTACATTGTCGTAGTCATTGCTCTTGTAGCTTGAATCTACACTTTTGTATGAATTCCATCCTTGAAAATGAAGCACGAAGTCTCGCAGCGACATGAACCACATCTGTAATCGACAACTTGGAAAAAAACCCAGATCCACGTCTTAAAACCAGATAGCCGATACCAACATGGCAAGAAATGTGTCTATTGCAATGACTGCTTGAACAAGACGACCAATCGGACCAACAGCGGTACCGAGGACTTCGCTGTTCAACAATTTTATAATCGCGAGATGAAAAGCTACAATTGTCACACTGCTCTCAAGACGCGGTACTCATGGATCGTCCACGCAAGCACCGTAACCTTCAGGCTCAGTCAGATCCACATCACCTTATTAGAACCTTAGACACGCCACGATTGCTGGCTTTTAAGAAACACCCGTCGACCAACAAAACGAGCAATACGCAGTATGCCACGTTTCCTGGCAAAGTTTGGCAGCATCCCAGCTCTTTCAGTTGAGGTCGATAGCGTTGACGGTAAGATCAGCTCATCATCTTCGTGCTGGAAGCGCATCGTTCATGGCAAAAAGCCCCTTAGACCATCTTGATCACGGCGCTGGTAGAAATGGTACTTATCTGGACTAGGGTTGTGTAGTCATGATGGGTGTAGCAGGAACACATAACGACTGAAGCATCAGAAATAGCATGGCCGGATCACTTCGCTCTCACACAGTTTTTCGCTGTCCAGAGCTCTCAATTAGAGCCAGCACCGATACCCGCGAGAGCTGGAAGCAGCCTATTCTACTCCATGCTTCACAAGTACTAGCCGCAAATCGCATCCGGCTCATTTGCGTCAAGAAATTGATGTACACTAATTGCATTGCCCTGGAGTAACCTACGGCTCCGAAAGCCCAATCCATGACTATTTACATCTTACATAAGGCGCCATAGACTGGCTATATATACACAGACCGGGAAAGTCCAAGAAATACCGAGAGTACCTCTCGTTCGATCCAATAATGTCAAGCTAATGTCGAGCTTTCAACCAAAAGTTCCATCCAGCGTCGAAAAGAGCAGCGGCGATATGCAGACACATCAGGATCATCATCGCGCCTGATGCTGATGTAGAGACTTCTACTGCCACATTAGAACCGCGGTAACAGCAAGTTATCAGCGGACACTGCCCGTTGCTGGAGATTAGTAACCACCACCTTCCCTTGCATCTCTTATAGCAAATTCTTCTCCTTATGAGCGAGGCCGTGAAAACAACAATGATTCTCCTTGCCCGTGGCGTCGCAGTCAATTGATGTCCCGTGCTGCTATCACACGGTCAGAGTCGATTTGTTTCTGATCGTAAAAAAACTAGACATTGAATAAAAATGTGGCCGTTGCCAAGTCTTCCATTAATGTGAGAGTGTCAGCAGTTCATGACCATGTCGACCTAGATACCGTCAAGAACGTTACGAAAAAAAGCTCATTAGTTTTCCGCTGTTCATAGATCTTCGAGTCACGTAACTAGAGATTTGGCGGGTCCAGCGAGACGTCTGGTTCGCAAACAAAGCTCGCATCACATCAACTAGAGACCAGCGGGTCGTACGATTCAATTGTCTAATCCTGCAAACGAGACAGTCAACGTAAACGACACGATTGATCACTAGGTGTGGCACGTATGTATTTGCGTGTGGCGAAGTATAATGGTTCAAATTGACACGAAGAAAACCACACGTTGCCACAGTTCTTCCGATCTACCCGGTTGACCCGTTACACGACAATGACGACCGACCGTATAAATCGATTCTTTGGCAAGCTGTAAGGCGATGCGGTTTGCATGTTTTTCGTATATATGCAAAATATTATTTGCCGCCAAAATCAAACTTGAGGTCCGTCCGTTCCGTTAATTTGGCAGCTGGATCGATAATGAATGGCTTCAAAATTACTTAAGATGCCTTGGTTCAATCACACCTATGTTTGCTGATAAACTGTTTGACCCCGCGCACAAGTGTATCTTCAACAGTCGTCATTTTTGCTCATATCGACATACCCACTAGCAATCGCAAGCACGAACAATTGCAGGCAAGCGTCGCCGCAATCTCAACCCGGCAGCGGGGTCTTCTCCAGCAAAGTAAAGATTCGTCTCGGTATTCAATATATGGACGAGCCTCACTTCTGGCTGCACTCGTTTGGCAGCAAAAAAAAAAGTTGGTCTAAGTCACAAAGCTTAGTATCGAGTATGACCATCGCTGCAGGAACGATGCAAAAGCCTGTGAGTGGATCTCTGAGGAGTGGCAACGCGGCTAAGGCTGAGTCCAGCTAAACCACAGAAATTGCAGCCTAATAAAAGATTTATCTCGGTGAGAAGACAACTTTAATGTGAGCAATACAAACTCATATTCACAGAGATGTGGACGATACGTGCAGCATCAAGTGATACAGCATGAAGCTAAATGCCGTGCCCAGCATCGCCGACCTTCTCAGCAAAAAGGAGTGCCGAAATGGACAGCTTGTTGCTCAATGGCCCAGTCTCACAAAAATGCCAAAAACACTCCACCTTTGCTGCAAACCGATACTTCAACCCGATGCTGCTGTCAGATGCCAGCCAGCGAGCAGATTTTGCAACACATAAATTATTGGAATCACACCACGATTCACGCAATTTCAATGCTTTGCCAGAATAAATAGTGACACCACTTTACGCGCGTGTATACCTCGGTAGGGATAGCCGTTTCAAAGTCTTCATGGCGGAGATAGCCAATTTACTTTCACAAGTTGTAAATATGCGAGCGTGAATTCCACAACACAACTCATCTCCAGCTTTACATCCACAGCTCAAACACCTTGATTCGTGGCTGCAATGCAGAGTTCCACGTATCTCCACCCTGCTCTACAGCATTCACATAGTGTCACTGCTGCGTTCGTTCAAACAATGCCGTGCTTTCCAGGACTATTTCCAGCCACGAGCCCACGTCCGCGTTTAATACGATGCAATAACGAATCAGCCTAGATCTTAGTCTATCTCCTATATTTGCTCGGTAAAGGGGCGCTATAGCAACATTTTTGCCCGCCACCCCAAACTTGTGTTGACCTACACTTTCCGTCATGACTTAAATACTGCAAAAAAATGCCAAACCAAAGTCTCACAAAAAATTCGATTCACGTCACTGCGTTGGTTCCATACAATGCGTACGTGATCGTGAGCACTCACCTACGGCTTTTCGCTCCTTGTCGCAACCACTCGGACGACTTCTCAACCTTATACGTAACAAAGCACTTGACATAGCGACGGAGATGCTGATCAGAAAGCAACCATACGGGACGACCCTTGTCTCTTGTTTAATCACAGCATCCACGCAGCAGCGTCAGCAGCCACAGCACCATGGCAACACTCAGAAACGCGCATGAGTGTCAGAGAATCATGTCGTTCCTGTCAGGCATATACATATCTACACCACGTCACGGTAACTCAGGCTTAGCAGTCATGTACACGGCGCATCGCAATTGCGATATGACGGGCTTGCAATCAGAGCTGAAGCTTCTCACGACAAACTTTTTTTTGGTATTGTCGATCCCTACTCGAGTCTAAACACCGAGCTGTAGCGACGACAAAGTGAATTCCTCGGTCATTGCAACACCTGCATACATACAAATCATTCATTCACCTGCTCGCGATATAAAACGAGAGAGACGATCGTAAAGTGATGGTTATTAGCGCTGAGACTATCGATCGCGGCTCAGACTCAGACTGGGTGGTACGTAGTCCTATAAATACACATTCAAGAACTGTGAGATCGCGGAATACGCCGTTAAAAAGTAGATAATACCGGAGCCACCGCTGGGTCAAAGTCGTTGCCTGGACACAGCGTTGCACTTGATAAAAAATAGTCCCGGCGGTTGTGGCATTCTCGCACACATATATGTGGCGCGGATAGTAGTGGTAATTTAATGGCTCAGTTGATAGCCTCGCTGAAGATATAAATGTTGTACGCGACGCAGTAGGCGAGCGACGTGAGGAACGCCGTCGCCGTGAGAGCGCCGGCGTTGTCCGTAAAGCCTCCGTACATCCGGACGAGCTGGGCGTCGAGTTTCTGGAGCGGCAAAATGAAGATGAAGATGAACGCGAAGCTATTGACACACCACGTGATGAGTATCAAGATCGTGATGGACCATCGATACGACGTCGTGTCATTGTCGTTGTCACTTGATGGAAACGACGACGCGCGCTCGATCGTCGTGAGCAACGTGCTGACAAAGATCTTGAAAATTGTATTGAACGACAGCGCGAGGCCGACGACGCCGCCTTCTGATCCTTCTTCAATGATCTCAGTCACCGGCGCAAGAAGCAAGAGCGCCATGACGCCGGATGCTGCGCCTGTGAGTCCCGAGAGAACGATATACGCGGCTGGATGGCGACACAGAGCCGGGACAATGAGCACAGCCATCGCCACTTGCGGGAGAATCGTCATGGTTGGAGCTAAGGCAAAGAAACGTTTCCACAACATATTGCGGAGTTTCCAGCGCCACACGAGCACCGTAAGGATCATAACGAGGTCACTGACGCTGCTACTGAGCAGCGCCGACTTGCGGTCGGTCGTGTGGGTCCATTGACGAAGGGCCTGTGTGACTACCGGGAAGCCAAAGTTCAAGAAGAAAGCAAAGCTCGCGACGACGATCAAGATGCGCCACACGGCTTTCTGCTTGGTGAGTTTCCAGTAGCTCTCGCACTTGCAGCGGAGACTCTGTTTACGGTACGCCGGGACTTCGTGGAGCCCGGTGAGGACGACAACGATCGTGGTAATCGAGAGCGGAATGAGCACGACCAAGAGCAACGAGATCTCGTACGATTGGACGACGTGTCGGATTACGTAAACGAGCAAGCGCGCGGAAATCTGGCCGGCTGCTCTGACTACCAGGTAGTCAGCTTGAAACACCCCGCGTTCTTCGAGGCTTTCGCGCTGCGAGAGCGTGACGACGGCCGTGTGGACGGCACAAAAGTTGATCATGGAGCCAAAGGTGACGCCGCCCATGAGCAGCATCATGACGTAGCTAAAGCTGCTGCCGATTGCGCTCGTTTGGAGCCTCTCGGCAAAGAGACAGCCGAGGCCAAGGACCGCTAAGCACACGAGACTCAGCGACATGCCCAGGACCATGTACGACTTGCGACGGTAGCCATAGATGGGTACAGCGTCGGCGTAGAGTCCGACGAAGAAGGCGAGCGCTGCTGGGACTTCCACGAGTCGGTCCATGGCTTCCGTTTGACTTCCGCTAAGTTGAAGTTGGTGACTCACCATGGGCAAGAGCCCGTAGCGCGCGCCAATGTAGATGAATGATGACGTAAACGTGGCGGCAACGAGGCCAGCGAAGACGGTGGAAAAGAAACGGACGAGGCCGCCAGGACGTAAGCCGCCGTACATGTCATAGTTGTAGAAGTCGGGGCCTGCAACGAAGCGGCTTGTGTTCAGAGCCATGTTGCCGTTTCTGTTGCCGTTGCCTTTCGTGGTTGCCTCTGGTGGTGCGCAATTGCGCGCGTATTCAAGTATCTCGAGTCATCGAGGATGGAAAGGCAACATGCAACACAAGAGGTTCAATATGCGGCATAGGAGGTTGACGCAGCCGTGCGACACTTTTCGACACCACGTTTCGATAGAAGTGCAAGAAAAGTTGACTGATATTTCACCACAAAGGAGGAAGTAGTTGTATGCTTCCTTTTTTTGCGACTACTGCTACGAAATGCTGCTGGTGATGGGAATATTACCATTCTGCGTAGTGTGCTCGTCGTATCCGACGCAGCATCGACGCGGGGTTCCATGGACTTAGTCTGGGGTATACTCTACGCAACGTGCGTCGTCGTTGTCGTCCTGTTCGTTTGCAACAGCCGTTATAGAATTTGATTACCGACAAGTTACCAAATAAAAGCACAGCCGGTCGGTTGTTTTCACTGTAGGCTTCATTGAGGTCGCAACCGTTTAGCCATATACGATGTCGTCATATACATTGCGATACGGACGCGTGTGTCGCCGTTCCAGTTGTCTCTTGAGCTGAATATATCATTGAACAGCAGCGTTTGAACACGGTGTTCGGTGGTGGAAAAACGTATCGTTTGAAACGGCTTCAGAAACGGCCGCGTCAAAGGTTGGTGACGTCGTGTTTATATCATATGACTATAAATAGGAGTGGTACCTCAGTCACGTAATTTCCTCTACGATCGAGCACGATCGAGCGACGTCGTCGTGTCGTCTGCCAGCCGTATCCAGAGATCTCGTACCATGGTCGCCTACCCGCGCTTGCAAAAGCAAGGTAGTTTACAGAACTACTTCAACAAAATATTGGACATACCGTGTGAGGAGTGTTAGCACATGTCTGTGATCCCTAAAAGGCAGAAGAAACGGGACCTTTATTTTTGACTTGCATTTTAACTCACGCAGTGCCGCACTGTGCTGCAGTTGTTACCATCATTCCTGCTTTCGTGATCTGACCACGCGTCGGCTACATCCGTAACATTTCATACTGTATGTGCGATGGTCGCACTAGCTTTGAGCAAGGGTAGACAATTGATTGTGCCCACAGAGCAATAGGGTTGATGCAAACATGACGTAAATAGTCTCCTCGATTGTAACAATCACAGTCGTTGGCCGTATCACGCTCTCTATGGTGGATTCTAATTGAAGTATTTTTAACATGCTTATTCCGACTCTTTTTCCCGCAAACATGCATAACTGCCTATCCGACACGCTTTCTTCGTGATAACTTGTGCTAGCAACATAGAAAAGGTGCACTCTGTCCTCCCCGACGTTGCACATAGTATCAAATCTGTGGTAGCGAAGACAAAATGATGGTCCTTGAATGGTGATCTCGAGGATCGTCGAGGAATTCTACTTGGAGACACGTCCGGAATGCTAGTACATATGTAGGTAGGAACCGTTCCTAAAATTTCACCGTCTCCTTCAAATTAATACCCGCCTCAGCTCCTAGTCTCACGCAAAGCCGCGTGGAGCCAAAGAAAATTGAAGCGATGTGTCGGGCGGTATGCTGCTGCATTGGCAACGCACACGCACGGTAGGTAGACCACCCGCGCCCGCAATCGTCGCCTCGTTGTCTTTTTGGCGCCTTTCCTCCCCCTGCTGTATAGAGCAGCAATGCACGCGAGTACTTCAAATATAGGCTTGCAACAGGTTTGGATGGGAAGATTATAGTCTCACCCGACACCCCGCCTCACCCCTCCTTAAAGGCTCGCAACGACAGGTTCTCATTCAGCCGCTTATGTACTGGGTCGTGAGTTTCAGATACATTGAACACAAAAACTATAGATCGACGATCATAAAAATGACTACTCCTCAACTAACTAGAGACGATGCTGGCGTTCTGTCGCTAATGGGTAAAGTGACGAAGGAATATTAGGTCCACCTTCAAAAATTGGGCCTGATACTAGTACACTTATAAATGGTGGAACTAGCACCCCTGATCTTGTGTGGGTCTGATCTTGTATTTACGACATCGTACACGTAGCTACAGAAGTCCGCACTCACTGATCCGCGCCAACTATATGCGCTATTGCAAGGAAAAAGGTTTGCAAGAACTTCCACTGAACAAAGGCGGCTGTAGTTGCTTGCATTAGCATCACGCGTGCATTACATGCTCGAGGTAGTTACGCTTGCTGATTTAACCTCACTACTGCTGACATGGCTTGCAAGTTGTGCGCACAAGAAATCTGCACAGCCTTAAATCAGGGCAAAACGCCGTCCACTAGTAAACATCATACACCCTAGCATGACTAAAACAGTAAGCCCTAAAAAATTATTCTCGGTACGTTTGACTCGTCACTTTTCAGCACTCTACTTACAGAATAGTGCCGTCCTGCCTCTTGCCTTGTGTCCCATGCGTGCCAAAGTATACCGCAGCACTTCGATATTCACTAACCGGTTACTAATCTATCAAAGCCAAGAAGCACATTCAAGATGTACGTAGCCGATATACCGTTCTGGAATGGAAGTGACAATTCGTCGTTAATGTTTGGTTTCCGGTCTTCCCGATCATCTTAAGGTAGCCTATCTAAATACAGGACACCATAAAAAAATAAAGGTTGGGTACCTTCGGTCTTTCGTAGCCTTGTAATGTCAAACTCGAAAGATCAAATATGC
>JH598455.1:255572-267479 GCA_000173235.2 Hyaloperonospora arabidopsidis Emoy2 | reverse complement strand
GGTGGATTCGCACGCGTGAAATACTCGCGAGATCTATGGAGTGCTGTAAAAGGTTTTCAGTCTAGAAATGTAGCAATTGTACATGGGTGATGTTATCCACACACCCACTTTTTGCTATCCCCACACCCCGTAACACCCCCTAACCTGGTATTTCATAAAGCACCCATCGGTGTTTGACTGGGGTTGGCTAAGGGGGTGTGCGGATAGCAAAAAGTGGGTGTGTGGATAACTAGGACGTTGTACATTGTCATGTAATGGTTCCGGTGTTTGGGGAATTTTAGCTCAGTGACACATTATATTGGGAGGAACTAGCTGCATTCAGGAAAGAAAAGTGTACTGGGAAATTAACTTTGCGGAGGTACTAGGACGAGGCAAAAAACTCCTATATATTTTGTTTTTTAAACACCTTTGGACGTACTCACGCCCCAGCTAGACATGATTCACATCGGTCAGCCACACCTAATGATAAGAAGACATTATTTCGATCCAAGCTTTGGGCCACATTTTGACCATCATTTACATCCGAAAGCATGAACAAAAGCGTCGCTAGTCGCTGTTAAGGATGTGATTGATCGACCGATGCCAATGAATCTGGTCTTTTACCTAATGTGACCGAAAGTGACTCCTAGTAATGGTACCGTCTAAAAATTGAGTGTGATCAATATGACTCCCATAAAAATCGAAGATATAATAAAAACAATTTTCTGGCCCACTTACCTTAAATTCAAGCTTGTCATTAAAAGGAAGAGGTATTTCACGCAAGGAGGTCTTAATCAACATCCAAGCTCTCTCCTCGTGGTGTTTTTTCAACAGTATTTTGCGGAGATCTATAAGGAACGAGGCGAGAATACAATGGGCACTGTCAAGCATCGCGCTCTAAGGGACGTCGGATGATGCTCGCATTACAACTACAACTGCTGCCTCCATCGTGGCCGAGGAGGTAGCCTTATTAATCTCCAGATCGGGCATTCCTTGAGAAGCTGATTGGATCTACAAAATATGAAAGTGAAGGTTACGATGATAAGTGCAGCAGTATCATGTAAGTAAGGGGCTGCGGAAGAGGCACGTGTATTAAATATCTCCACTCACGGAGTCAAATTGTCCGTGAGATTCCGGTGTATATCTCATTTTTTTGTTTACCATGAAATTATTGATAAACATGAGCAGTTCATTTTTTCTTTGATTGAGAGACCGCCCATGGTAAAAAATCTTCGCTTTTGATCAAGCTTAGTGATAATACTTGATTTTCTTGTTGTGACCATAATGCGATGAAAAGTAGAATGATAATGATGGTGGCAATGGTAAATAATATAAGCCTGTTTCTACGACACTCGCCGGTATCAAACAACAACAAGTTCATTTCGATGCACCACAGATTATATTGAGACGCGATCAGTAGCCTTTTCTCCAAATCTTCCAAGTTCTAGGACATGGTTGTGCCTCGTTCCCCGATATTTCAAAATATTCAAACAGACACGTAGCGCTACTGAACATGAGCCAAATATTGGGGCTCCTACTTCGAGTCTTGGGTAAGCACTGCCGTCCCGGTCAATTGATTGACGGTTCGATCCCTCGTACGACCAACGCGAGGTCGTTAAAACTTTGTGACACATAAGTCTCAATGGTACCACCTGGGAACCCTGGAACCACTGCTCTCGGCCTCTCGTAGAAGCAAAAAAAAACCGATATCGAATAGCCGGGAGTCCTGAACTGGCCGGCCCAGAGAACCTAGTAAATAGTGGCCATCCGGTCGGAGGTGTGTAGGCCCCGCCGAAGAGGGAAGACGACGGTCGTAAGAAATACATAATTAACCACAATAGCCACTCTTCAATTTTCATAATCTTGGAGAAACGGACTAAAGCAATCGCTGGCACCAGCCAGGGACTTACGCGCACGACGGGGGACGAGCCTATCCCGCATCTTCCCTTCGATGTGGGGGAGAATAGGCCTCCGGCTGCCGCTGCTCTCCACTCCCAAGGCTGAAACCGGACCCCTTCAGCACCAACGAGGCACAACCCATCAACTGCACGAGGCTCGGCACCGTGATGCCGATCCGGACCGACTCCCGTGTACAAGTCAAGAGGACGTCTCTTATACTACCGTCACAGACGCTGCACCGACTGTCACGGGTGATTCCTTCCGTTTTATCCCCTACCTACCTCGGCCCCGACGAGAGAGCAAGCTGGGGGAGGCACAGCGTCTACGGCTTATATAGAGGAGAGGGAGACCAGTCAGCAACGGCGTCTCTGGATGCCGCATCTTCCACTGTCGCCCGATTGCAATTTTTCACGCGCTAATCGCGGAGAGGAAGGAAAACTAAGGGCGTCCACACATGGACGTGTGGCAGTCGACTCTCCGCGAGCTCTTCGAGGTGGAATACGTCAAATTGCCCATCCGAATGGAAGCCCTTCTTCCTCATAAGAAGCGGTACCCGAAGCTGAAACCTGTGGAAGCGACAAGTCTACTTAGTCTGTTCGAAAAGGTCTTTGTATCGGGATCCGGGACATACAAGGAGTGGCAAAGGCTTGTAAAAACCCTATGTAACGATCTTTTAGTGACAAAATGGGCGTTCATCAAACTCATTCGGAACCTGGCGAGTCAGCACAAGTAGGCTCATGCCCCAATTCTGAACCACTGGGCTAACGTCGTACGCTATGGAACGGCCTCCCCACCTTCGACAGCGGCGACTTTCACGTTCAAGTACGAGGACTATATGTTAGACCCTTCTAGGTTCACGACGGCAGAAGTCGCGCACCTTGAGCAGCTCCGTGCAGATCATATGACCCCCGGTCCAATGCCCCACCTGCGAGAAGGTACTGATGATGCCCGCTGGCGCCAGGATAGCCTCCTATCTGGATTACAATCATTCCGCAGCAAGGTGACGTCGGCACCTCTCAACGTTTGGTTGGATAACTGAGTTGTCCAAGCTACCCATACGGCCGCTTTATTTCTGGACTATCTCATCTTATTGACAACGGTTATGACTGGCAACGATTACGGGAATTGAAATACACTGCTGATGGTATTACTTAAACTCTGCGACCCACAGCGCAAAGTACGATATAGTCAGCACCTGTAGTGTGATATCATTTTTGGACAAGAAATTATGGCGCTTACGGGTAGTGCAGCGGAGGAGTCGTCACCCGGTATCCAGATAATTCGGCACCTGTAGCTTTTCCGCCACAAAACGACTATAAACCGCCTTTTGTCAAGCGGACCGTCAGTACGTGGACTAGAGGGCAGTTTAAAGTTTTTCTACTCGACAATTACACCTGCTTAGGAGCGAGAGCTCATTGAGTACTAAGGAAACCTTACATTTCTCCCTGGAGACGTATCTGCGTCAAAAAAATCTTGAGAATGCAAACGCTTTCGGGGTATATCAATTGCTGTCTGGATGGTCTAGTTGTGATAGTTCACGGTCACATGTCTCTTGTCGAGGCATCCCGGTACTACGTATATTACGCAAAACGTTAGAGGGTTCAAAAAGAGTGTACAGACCCGTTGGATTTCGGAGTGGCGTAGTCGCCCGAGCTCAACTAGACCCCAAACCCGGTACATCCAGAAACTCGTGAACGACGCCGAGGAAGATCAAGAGTTGGGCTTGACGTGGGTACGTCTGTGGGGCAAACACCGGAAAGTCGGTCATCCACCGCTGTTGTACTGGAACATTGGGTCGTCCAGAATAGGGGGCATGCTATTCTATTAGCACCATCTTTGGAAAGAGTGCAATGCCCTGGGATTATGGAACAGGCGGACAATAGCCGTGCCACTAGATGATCAAGTCATCGTTAATGTCTACGCTCCGTCGCTTTGACCCGTTCGTGAAGAGTTCTACATCTCCCTTTCTTGGTGGAGTATAACCAGTCACAGCTCTATCTTGACTGGATACTTCGACTGCGTACAAAGCCCTCTCCTAGATAGGCTTGGACATCATTGTTCATGCAGACCGAAGAGCCCCAATTTGGGAGCCCTGCTAAATGTCATGGGGTGGGCGGATGCTAGGCTCCTGCGCACCCATGCCGAGGATGATCACGTGGAAGATTGTGTGGATCGATTTACGTACCGGGAGTGTGAATCGGCGAGCCTTATCGACCGCTTTTACGTTTCTTAGACGTGAGCAGATGCAGTTCTTGTTGAAGAAGCAGTAGTTGCTACAAAAACGTGGCAGTCGGCCGACCTCTTCTGTTGAAGATAGTTCCTATCCTCGAATGGTGTAGTAAAGTCGGGGTGATAATGATTGGTACCGAAGCGATGAACGCATCGCAGCAAGTTGATAACGACAATAATACTTGTGCTTTTGCATTAGCACCTTCCTATTCTAACAGGTTATGAGCCCAATGGATCATGCCGCCCACGCGATAGAGCCTACCGTACGGCCAAGGACAGTAGTGATTGGTCAAGAAAGGACCGGCAGTCTTAAAGGCGAAGATTTAGAAGTCAAGGCAGAGGTGATGCCACGGAACACGGAGGAAAGGATGATGGACCTACTGACGGGACTAGCGAAGCGGGTGGCTAAGGCAGAGGTTTCACAAGGAGCGAAGGACCAGCCGATGGACAAGGGATACAGTTTTTTTGGGTCGGCAGTAGGCCCGGGGAAACCCATGAATCGGCGTGCTCTCGATTGACGCCGCCGAGAACTCGGTCCCCACATATATCGCCAGGGACGTTCTTAGGGATGAATCGACCGGTGTATGCAAGGGTGACTGAGAATGTAGAGATGGTGCAGGCTTCGCAGCCGTGGTTGCCACAACACTATATGCCATCTTTAGTGTACCAGCAGGCATCGGTATCTCAACAGGACGCGCCGTATTCGAGGGTGCCGGGCGCAATACAGCGCAAGCTGAACATCCGTCATTTTGATGAAAAAACTTACCAGGGGCTAGGAAGTGGTTTACTATACTGGGGGAAGAAGTCGGTGCAAGAAGTCTCTTTTGCTGATAGAGCGAGCGGATTCCCGTGGAGCGAGGATGTCAAGATAGACGTCCTCGGACACAATCTCACCGGTATGGCCGAGCGGTACTCTAACCGCCAAGTCGGAGGGTGGTGGCAAGAGGAGCCAACGTTGGAGCATGCAATGCAAAGAATGATCTGTACCTTCGCAAATAATATCATGCCAGCACAGAGTATGAAGCTCGTGCTGCCCCGAAGATACCCAGGCGCAGCTGGATAACATTATTTGCGTCTGGTCGCAGTAAGCGAGGCTTGTGGTAGAGCAGACAACTTAGTCCAGGACAACATTTTCCAGTACGCTGACCCGAAGATGAGAATCTTAATGCTGGCGCGTTTGAATATAACAAGAATTATCTACTTGCGCCAAGCATAGGAGATCGAGCTGCGCAGAAATCATATTGAAAAAAAAGTCGTCAATAACGTCCAAAAAGTGCGCGAGAAGGTGCGGAACGTGCACAGAAACAATCCGAAGTGCTACAGCTGTGGAAACCTGGGCATATAACGTCTATGTGCCCGTGGAACAAAGTTGCAAGAGAATCGAGCAAAGACGTGGATTTCGTGCTTGCCGTGGACGACTCCAGTGCTGATGACGGATATTTAGTACTGGACTGCAGCTCGAGCCGCCACCTACTAAACGATGTGAAACATGCTCGAGAGCCCAGACTATTATCAAAGCGAGTATATTGCAGCTAAAGGCGGGCCCTTGTGCATTTTTTATGAAGCGTGACAGTGTCTTAACTACAGCCATCGTGAAGTGCAAGGTCACCAAATTGCGAATCCTTCACGTCCAATATGCCGAGAACCTGGAAAGGAACATCGATTCCTACAGCATTTTGGAGTCTAAAGGGCCCGGGATAGTCTACATGGATGATCACAAATTTGTCACCAACATCGACGGCGAATTTGTCTTTTTTTAACGTGGAGAAGCAGATAAACGTGCTAATTGTGAGGGACCACGGTCGCGGGAGCGTTAAAATGCCGTCAGACGTGCTAATGAAAGCTCTAGCACGGAACGGACCGAATTGATTAAAAGAAGTGCACCAGAGCACGCTTATGTACTTTCACAGAAAATTGGCTCAACTGAATTACTACACGATCCTTCGCATCGCAAAGGATCCTGCATCCGGTATACAGCTGACTGACGAAACGCGTGCGCGCTGTCTAGCTTGCGCTCAAGGTAAGCAGACCGAGAATCCACGAACGCAAAATACAGTGGAAAGAACGCGCCGATCGATGTCATCGAGGGAGTCATCTGCTCTGATCTGAAGGGTCCCATGACTCCCCGTGACGGAGTGGAAATAGGTTTATAGTTAATTCTGTGGACCATTGCACAGATTACTGTCGAGTTGTCCTGGAGAAGAGCAAAGACGTTGAGCCTTGACAGTTTAAACCTTAAATTTTTAGAGGCAACTTAATTGCCGCATTCACGTGCTTCGTACAAACGGCAAAGGAGAGTATCGCACTCTGGATCTCTTTTGCAATGACACAGGAATTGCGAGACAAATCTCGAAGTTAAGGAATCAATCCAGCAATGGAAAGACCTAGCAGACGCACCGCACCATTACGAATATGGTGCGGAGCATGGTGTTGGCGTGCGGCCTGCCGCTTAGCTGATGGGGCGATGCGGCCGAGTATGCGGTCTACATACTATATTGAAGCCCAAATTAAGCGAACCCCGATCGGCTATCACCTCTACAAATGTTGACCAAAAAGGTGCCTGTTTTGAGTGACATTGTGGTTTTTGGGTCACCGGGCACTGTGCATCAAGACGCGAGGAACAAGTCACTTGAAGGTCGCGGTAAACAAGGCTTGACTATCTTCAAGAGCGATGAAGTGAACGGGTACCGTGTGTACATTCCATAAGATAAGATCGTGGTCGTAATACAACATGTCAAGAACATTGAAACTTTAAAGAACGATCAACTACGGCGAGTTCTCCCAAAGAAGGTCGATGAAGCTGCGAGCAACGGTCCAGAGCAGGAGGGAAGACGCAAGCGTTTGTACAGGCTAATCTACGTACAAATTGCTCGTTGGACGCTAGAGGCTCACGTGACTAGGGCGGCGGCTGGAAAAACACGCGATGTGAATCAAAAAGGAAAGTGGAGAAACTTTTGGATGCGGTGACCAGCATTCATGAGAGTTACACTAATTACTACGGTAAGGCTATTCAGAGAGGCCTAAAAGACAATTGGATGTCAGAGGTGGGTGAGGAGCTGCGAGCTTTGGAGGATAACAAAGTGTGGAGGTTGAAGTGCCACTGAAGGGATGTCGTGTCCTACACACTAAATGGGTGCTAGAACCAAGTCGGATGCAAAAGGAGAGATTGGTCGTTTTTATTCGAGGCTTGTTGCCTGCGGGAACGAGCAGGTCTTCAGTGTTGACTACGGCTTGACGTTTGCCGTGTTGATGGAGTTTAGTACGGTGAAAGTCATACTGGTACTTTTCCTACGTAAGGGATTCCAGCAAAACACGATGACATACCTAACGCCTACGTGAAGGCAAACAAAGAGAACCATTTGGAGATGTTTATCTCCGTACCACAAGGTATGATTGTACCAAATGTGAAGTTAAAGCAACTTGGAGTTCAAGGTAGCGACAAACCGGCCCTCAGGATTCAAAAGTCGCTTCACGGCCTTAAACAACCGGTTCGGCTTTGGAGAAAACTACTGGACACGAGACCGGTGGAGTATGGGTTCGTTCGATCCGTGTCAGACGCGTGTCTGTATTTCAACCATGACAAGGGTAAACTGACAATTGCCTGGGTATATGTGGATGATCTGCTTGTAACAGCGTCAATCCAGGGCAAGGTGGAAATATTTGAAGCGGCGAGTGTTCTCTCTATTAAAGAATAGGTTCAAACAAGTTCATAGGAATGATAGTGGCCTGGAAGGATGTGAAGACTCACACCATCAATCATACCGTAGCGATAGACAAGATGCTGAGTCACCATGGTCTGGCCGAATCAAACAGCGCGGATGCCCGTCGGTGACGACACCAACGACGATGACTCACCTGTGTACCTGTCAGCAAAACGAGGCAAGAAGGGCGAGCCAACTATCCGAGACTTTTAGTCATTCGTCGGTAGGCTTCTATATGTAGTCTGTTGCTTAAGGCCTTACATAATCTTCGCGGTTCAAAAATCCATGAGACGCATGGACCAGTCAAGTATCAACGGCCAGGGGTTTGTGGGGCGGGTTGATAAATACCTAAAGACAACAAAAGACATGAAGCTCAACATGAGCCTAGATGCAGAGAATGACGTTATCACGGTGACAAGCTGTAGTGACTCAGACTTTGCAGCAGACAAGCCTGACCGCAATTGAATTAGCGGTGGATCACTGACGGTGATATATCTGCATAAAGCAGACCAGAGTATCCTTGTCTACCATATAGGTCAAATTCACGTAGTAGTCACAGGTCGGGCGAGAGCTGCTGGGAACACGAGAGTTGCTGGAGGAGATTGGTCTTTTTATGACAGAGCCAATGAGCATGCAAATGGATAACCAAGCAGCAATCAAAATGTTAAAGTCTAAAGGAAGCATGGCGAGTGCGAATTACGTGGATGTGCGGATGAAAATCATCTGTAATTTCACCAAGAAGGGTATTGTCGAAACTAAGTTCGTGGAGTTGGAATTGACGATAGCGGACCTGTTGGCAAAGATATTGCCGGCGCCTTGAGTGGCGGAACTACGTGATTTGTTTAACATTGTGTGATTGATGCAGGAGGACTAGTCGAAGCACTTCTTAAGAGGAGGAATGATAAAAAAGCAGTAGTCGCTACAAAAACGTGGCAGTCGGTCGACCTCTTTAATTGAAGGTAGTTCCTATCCTCGGATGGTTTAGTAAAGTCGGGTCGATAATTGTTGGTATCGAAGAAGTACAAGAAACGCAGCAAGTCGGTAAAGATAATAATACTTGTACTTTTGCATTGGAATATTCCTATTCTAACATTTCTATGGTTGGCCGTCTATCCACCTCCTCAGGCGTCGGACCATTAAGAAGTGGAGCTTCATTTACACGTGCGCAGGTGCGGCAAAGTGGCCGCAAGGAAATTTTTCCGGATGAGTTGAAGTTGGGACCGCAGAGATTGCACGCTTCAGTTAAGTCAAAAGGGCTATGATTGGCGGACCCAAGCTGGGACGGGTGGCTCGCAATAGCGCACCCAACCCCAATGAGCAGGATCGCCACTACGTGGGACAAGGCCAGAAGGCGGTTAAAAAAGGTTTGATTACGCAATCCGTCGGGAGACACGGCAGGACCGGACTCACGATCTCGACCTGGGATCGCTATCCCCTCTTGCGATCGCGATCCCCAACTTGAGGTCGTGATCCTAACCTGCGATCACGATTCCCAACTTGATACTGTGATCCCAACCTGCGATCACGATCCATAACTTGTGATCGGGATCCATGATCGAGTGGTCGTGGCATCCAAAGTGGACCACATAAATACGGGGGGACGATATTCCTGAAAAGGCGACGCGTGGCATCCGAGTAGGAGATACAGATAGGCACAGTGATGAGTTTTGGGTTCGATTAGTTAACATTGAACATAGTTCAATTTACTTCAAAAGACACACGCTATCTCTTTCGGGCAGGATCTTTGGCCTCCCGAAGAATAAAAAGCAGCGCTACACGTCTATACAAGTGTCGCACCTGGATTGTTTGGCCAGGTGAGTTCAAGAACTCTCAAGACACCAAGTCAACTGCGATCGGACGCAGCAAACACAGCAAGGGCAAGTGGTGCAAGATCACGAGACGGCTTAAATGGTCAGAAGGCTCGCAGGATCAAGCGTAACCGTAGGGCAGAGCGATCTGTATTATATCAGGGCAACTCATACAGAGACCCACCCAAAACCAGCACAATCAACACCGGTCCCAACCGCGGTCAAGTTCGGCATCGACTCGAGTCCACCAGGAAGAGTGCAACCCGCCCTACCTACGGGTACACAAGGTCAGGAAGACAAACCACACGGAATCGGATTACCCCCTCCGTTAGCCGGTCGTCTGGGTGTCAGTGGAGAGTTAGGATCGTCTCATAAAATGAGCGAATCCCACTCCACCACAATCGTGCGCGTGCCCGGATCTTATGGTGACTCGGGATTTCACCGTGAGGTCCTCGGAGAAGATGTCAGGATCAAGACTGAATCTGGATGGAAGCGTCAGCAAAAAAAAAAAAAAAAAAAGAGATTGCCGCGGACGTGCGAAGATAAAGGATCTCCAGTTCAGCAAAGTTTTGGGAGGGTTTTGATAACAAGAAACAAAAGAGGAAGATCGATCACTCGATCTGGAAGAAAACCCCCAACCCCCTCCTAAGTTCTCTTCAGGGACTTCCGCAGATCTTTCTGTAAAGCATGATTCGCTGAGTAAAAATTATTCGGTTATAACCGAACAAAGTTAATCCAAAATTACTCCTGAGACTTCAAAAAAGAAGAAGTCGAAGACAGCGCCAGGATCGGATCACCCCGATCGTGTGAAGAGATCGGTTATCAGGCCAGTCAAGTTTGTGGAAGATGAGGGGAAGATGGAAGACTGGCAACTGGACCAGATGGTGGAGATGTATCACTGGAGGACGCTCAAGCAGTGCTTGTCGAACGACCCAGTGCTTTGGATACTGAAGCCCAAGATGATTGCAACAAGTGTATGAATGCCCTATATCAACCCCAGCTATAGCATCGAATGCATTGGATGGAATCAATGGAATATACAGCTGCTGAAGGAAGCTGGTTTTGTCGCTGGAACATTCGACGCAAGAGAGCTGTTAGATAACGAACAGGATCGCGTGATACACGCGTGTCAATCTCGGTATGAGAAGTTAGTCCCTTTGACGGGCATACGTAAAGGTGAAGATCACGCGGAAGCGACTGTGGCGAACGATCACGTGGGACCGACGGCTGCAGAAGTTCGGAGAGAATATCACACTGAATCATCCCAGTACGCCTCAGCCAAATCTGAAGTAGAGTCAGGGAATCAATCGGCATTCAGCGGATGTCTTCAGGTTCAAGTGGAGCTGCTCATATGTGCGATCCCATGGAAAAGAAGACTGATCTACGTGGTCGTGGGGAAGAGTTCGAGAGCGGACTGCGATCAACACCCGTACGCGCTAAAGCAGATGCGAGTTCGACTACTCAATCATATTTTGATGCTGCCATGGAATTATTTTCAGCAAGAACACCGTAATCAGGCCCGCCAAGCAGTCTACCCAAGCCAGAGGATCCAGGTTGCAAAGGATCTCGAGTCTTACACCCCTGATATTGATATGGAATTGGTCGGATCGCATCACGGTGGTGCTGAAATGCAATATCGTGGAGCAGGATATCCCGACAACTAAAGGCAAGCCGAGTAGAGACGACCACTTGTGGCTACTGCGGAGACAGTGCCAGATGGTTGACTTAGCGCTCCGCGGATTTGGAGGTCTGCGATCGCAGAACTGAAATAGTTCAATGGAAAGAACAAAGACGAGGATCGAGCCAGGAGCTGGATTGGAAAGGTCAAGTCTGCATTCATACGTGATCAAGACCCAGATGTGGAGAAGTGCTTGGTATTTGGAGATCTGCTTACGGGTCCGGCGAGAAATTGGCACAGTCAGCTGAGCCGATCCACTAGCCATTCGTGAAAGGACCTGTTAGAAAGCTTTCTCGTGCAATATGGCGGTAATGGTATGTCCGTTGGGAGAAAATATTACCTTGCCAAGAAGACACCAGAGGAGACGCCTCCGGATTACCTGTATCGTTTGAGTTTGGCAGCGAAACAAACAAAGATAAGCATTTAAGATGGATCCATAGACATTCGTCGTGAACATGTGGAACATTTTTTGGGACCCTGGAAGATCGCGATTTGGCCAAGCAACTGACGCGCTATTACAGATAGGGAATGTGGATGATATGGAGGAGACCCTACGCGCTTACCAGCGCATAAAAGATCGACAAACTTAATCACTCATGGGATCGAATAAATT
>JH598455.1:197939-245952 GCA_000173235.2 Hyaloperonospora arabidopsidis Emoy2 | reverse complement strand
TCCGATCCTCAAGCACTTCGACCTAGATCGACTTCCGGTGATCGTGGTATATGCTAGCAAGTGGGCAGTGTTCGCATCCCTGCTGCAGGAATATGATGGCGTATATATGCGGGTGACATTCACAAGCCGTACACTGAAGCCAAATGAGATTAATTATGGCATGGTGGAGAGAGAGGTGTTAACCTTGTTTCGAATTTTGGACGTGTGCTATACTATTTTATCCCAGGAGATCAGAGTGCTCACTCGATATTCGACACTAGCCTGGCTAGTTCAATCCCCCGGTCTCAACGAGGGGCTAGGTAGATGGGCCGAGTTGCTATCGAATTGGACACTGGAGGTTAGGAGATGTGAAAAAGAGGAAGATGAAATACTCGGCACATCCGCAGCTAGTGGTTTACACGGAAAGAGATCAGTATCACTAATAAGGCCTACTTTTGTATCACATACGCTAAGCGATAATATCGTACCCTATCGGTTATGGTTAGAGGATATCTATCGTAATAGGGTCTTCATAGAGGCGACGTAGTTCTGGTGTGGTACACACGAAGAACTACGATAAGGACTGTTCGATTAGGTAGCATAGTTTTAAGGTTAAATACGTAAGTAAGGTTTATTTACGCTATAAATCAGTAAATATATTCAGTTCCCCTTTGATCAGTTTTAGACATGTGCCTTTCTAAGACGTCTCTGGTCGTAAGAGTTAAGTGCCTGAGTTAAGGCTAAGTACTCTTGGGCATTAGTGCCACGTGATTCCTTGGAGTCGTAGTCCCCTGAACGAGGACTAGAAGCTTACGAGCTTGTACATACACTTAGACTTAAGTCTCACTAAGTCTGTAAGACTTGAGACCCTTTAAGTTAATACCCGTTTAGTTTAATACACTAAGAGACTCTACGAGTCTAGAAGTCTTTCTCTGACAAAGGAGTAAGGGTAGCTCCGCTACACTTGGTAGCACTTGTAGTCAATATACACCTGCGTCTTTTAAAGACTGTTCCTCTGTAAGGATGGAAACAAAGATAAACGTCTCTGTCTCTGAGACCCAAGGATTAGCGCTGGAGAAACTTAGAGCGCTAGTCGGGAACGAACAAGTGGATTTAATCCTCGCACAAGGTCTTGACGTGATTCGTGCACGTCTTGACGCTTTTATGCAGTGTAATTCCACTTTGATTGGGCAAGTACACGACCCTTTGGCATCGGTTATGCCTACTCGGTTTGTATCCGTACCTAATGAAGAGCCAAGGGCTCGGCCCCTTGTCTTGACTGTAACGACATTTGAGGGAAAAGAAGGGAAGAATCTCTTCCTGTGGATCAGAGAGGTGAAAATGACCATGAACTCCGCTATGCTCGGATTAGAGCAACAGCGAGTTGGGATGGCTATCTCAAAATTAGGTGGTCGAGCCAGAGAATGGGCTCTCACGTGCAGCACGTCGGTAGACGAAGCTTTCCCCACATGGGATTTAATAAAACAGCAAATATCCCGGGTGTTTTTCTCCGCCTAATCAGGCATACCGGGTGCGTTCTAGTTTCCTATCTACCTGTCAGGGCAAGAAAGAACTATCGGACTATGTACAGGAACTGAGAACTCTAATCGCTGCCATGCAGCTTGATCCCTTACCAAAAATGGTTTTGGTTACCATCTTTATGGAGGGCCTTCGCACGGGCGTGGCTCGAACAGAAGTATTCCGGGTACACCCACCTCCTTTGAGGCGGCTGTGGATATCGCGTTGAACGCTGAGTTCAACTTTAAGGCAGCCCGTTTTGGCACCTATTGGTACAAACTCGGTGAACTCCTTTATTTCATTCAATAGGTCGAAGCCTACGGAACTCAGTCTCGCCGAGACGGACGAAGAAGCAGGTCTTCGAGTTATAGAACATCATTGAAACATTCGACGATGTTTCACGTGCGGAAGCACAAAGCACCTGTGACCTTATTGCCCTTTACGCAAGTCATGACAGGCAACTTCAGGTCGAACCCCCGCCGCTAACCAGAAGTCTGGTACGGTGCGGGAAACGTAGACTCCCAGTAGGCGCGGTCGCCCCGCTGGGGAGGAACTAGGTTCTGTTGAGCCTCTAGGAGGCGCTAGAAGCGCACAAGGGTGATACGATCACTGTTCGCTTAGTGACAGGGACTTTAGTCACTGCACCCAAAGCTCCTGTTAACTTGGGTGTGAAGTTCTTCGATTTCGATAGTATCAAACGCTGTTTAGTTCTTGACTTGGACTCAAGATATGATCTCATTCTTGGTATGGCTTGGCTTGAGCGCCATGAGCCATGAGCCATAGATCGACTGGAGGTCGAAAACATTAACGCCACGCGCACTGCCCCTAGCGGAGCTTAGGAGAGCCATGAACCCACCTCTGCTAGGAATCAGAAGCGTTATTGGCGCGAGTCACTGGCTGACAATGTCAGTGTGCTGGACATCGGAATGTAGGAATTAGTTGGCTCTGACGATGTCAAAGACATGAGTATAGAGCAAAGCTCGATATGTGATAGTGAATCGGCACGTACTCCGCTAAGTGATAGTCGTTGTGAGAGCACCGTATTGAATGCTGAAAGCATTGTTGAACAAGCGTCAATTCATCGAGGTTGAACCCATCAGATGAGCGTGGAGTGGCACGTAAGTACCCACTGAGTGATGTTGGCTGTGATAGCGACACGCTGAATGTCAATATTGACGTTGTTGGTGAAATACCAAGGCATCCCGAGCCCGTCTCAGCGGATGCACGTGAATTGGCACGTAATCCACGTGATAACGACGTGACTCATCGGGTGTCGATAACGACATCAGCTCTAGTTTAGAGCAAATTGCTTTTGACGATGGTATCGATCAGAAGGATACGAATCACACAGTGTATGCCGTGTCACAAAGTGATGATGACTGTCAGCTGTATACACTCGTCTACGGAGTGACTGGTGCCTGTGATGGTACAATTAGCCATGAGGCTATATCCTCGTTAAGTTCGCTTTTAGAACTCGAAGAGTTGTCGGTCGATGAGTTTGATCACTCGCTAACGAATGGAGATCTTTCAGAGGTGGTGGTCATTCGATCCGACATCATAGAGCTGAACTCTTCTTCACTTTTGGATAAAGCCGTTCTGGAGGACACAAAAGCAGCACTCAGTGCGCGTAGTGGGTCATCAATATTGAAATATCCTCATGATCCCTTTTATTTCTTAGTCAAGAAATTTCAAGATGTGGTGTGCCGTGACCCACCCTCGGTTCTACCTCCAGATAGAGGTGTCCGTCATGAAATTGACTTAGTTCCTGGGACCAAATACTGTGCCACACGACAGTGGCCCTTGCCTATGGAGCAATGTGATGTCATTGATGACTTCTTCCGTGCTAAGCACGATGCAGGAATGGTTCGTGAGAGTAAATCTCCACATTCGACACCGACATTTTGTGTCAAAAATCTGAACGGCAAGTGGTGTATTGTGCATGCTTATAACAAGCTTAATGCGGCTACGATCCCAGCACAGACACCCATTCCTCGAAAAGATGTTCTTCAAGACAACATGGATGGTTGTACTATGTATAGTGCACTCGACTTGGTCGATGGATATTATCAATTGCTCATACTAGCGAGTGATATTCCGCTTACAGCAGTGAGCACCCGGAGTGGTTTGCTATGGGAATGGCTGGTGATGCCCCAAGGGATGTCTAATGCTCCGGCAACATTTAATCGTCTGGTGATGCAACTTTTCTGCCTACATCGGGATTACGCACAGACTTACTTTGATGACATTTTTTTCCATAGAGTGCCGAACAAGGTCAGTTAGATGTTGACAACCACATCGGTCATTTGCGAGCCGTGCTCGAGTGCATGCGCACTAATAAATTGTACGCCAACGCGTCTAAATGCATTTTTGGTGCAGAGGAGATTCATTTTCTAGGATATTTCATTGGTAAGCGCTGCCTTAGAGCGGATCCAGCTAAGGTCAAGGCTATAGTGGACTGGCCGACTTTTAAGAATCAAAAAGACTTGCGTAAGTGGCTTGGCCTTGCCAATTACTTACACAAATACAGTGAAAATTACGCTGATATGGCTCGGCCATTGACTGATCTCCTTAAGAAGGACACAGATTGACGCTGGAACAACACCCATGCTGACGCATTTCGGGCAATAAAGTAGAGTCTCCTCCATGCTCCCATTTTGGCGTTGCTAAATCCTGAGTACCCTTTCAGTGTCGTATGCGATACATCCGATTTTACTCAGCGCGTTGTTACAAACAGATGCTGCAGGCCGCGAGCGAGTTATCGCATTTGAATCTCGTCAGCTGAAAGATGCTGAATAGAACTATCCAGTTCATGACAAAAAGCTACTCTATGAAGTATGCGCTCGTCAAATTTAGAATCTATCTGCTTGGCTCCAAGCCGTTCTTCGTCTATACGCATCATGCGTCAGTACGCACGGCGACACAGTCGCCTCACCTCTCTCATAGAATGGCTCGATGGTTTTCCTTCTTTGCGGAAACAACTTCGAGGTAAATTATAAGCCAGGCAAACAAAATGTGTTGGCAGATGATCTCTCTCGCAGACCTGCTTATGAGCTTGCCCATGTCACGACTTTGTCGTCTCCTATTGAGGGGTTAATTCGTGTGGCATATCCACGTGATTCTCAGTGTGTGGCATTGTTTCATACTCTTAGGAGTGAGGAATACAGGGACTCGGACAGTCAATTATCGGCACGCTTGCGGGCCAGCCTACATCGATATTCAATCGATAATGGTTTCTTGTGCTATCGCACAGATGTAGCCGATACCGCTTGCATTGTTGTACCTCACGATGAGGGTTTAAAGTATCGAATCTTTTTCGAGGCCCACAATACTTCCCTCAGTGGGCATTCGGGCCGGGAAAAAACTTTTTATCTGTGAGTCAACACTACTGGTAGCCCAAACCCTACAAATGGGTGAGCACATACGTGCGTACATGCAAAATGTGTTAGCGGGTCAAACCGTCAGCACATTCGGCTGCGCCACTCGTCAGTTTACCTGTGCCCACGGGGTGTTGGGAGTCCATCAGTATGGATTTTGTGTTTGGTCTTCCCAAAGACTGTGACGGCAATACGGGAATTGTGGTCTTTGTTGACCGTTTAAGCAAAATGGCTCACTTAGCGGCAGCGACGGATTCCATCGATGGCAAAGGTACAGCTATGCTGTTTATCGATCGTGTGTTTCGTCAACACGGGTTGCCGCTGGCAATCATCTCTGATTGCGACCCTCGCTTCACAGGCAAGTTTTGGATTCCATCTTCAAGGTGCTTTGCACGCGATTGGAAATGTCCACAAAGGATCATCCGCAGACAGATGGTCAGACTGAGCGAGTTAATCACGTCATTGGCGACGTTCTTCACAGTGTTTGTGCTGAGTCGTCTAAGACTTGGAGCTCGATGCTCCCTATAATTGAGTTTGCGTTGAACAACGCTGTTCATGCCTTGGCCAACTTTACTTCCTTCTATGTGAACAGACTCACGCACCCCCGCGTTCCGCTCACGTTACCACTACGTGGTTCTGGGCTTGGTGGGGGAGATTATGCTGACAAGCTCGCTGAAATCAGCCCTACCACGATGCAGGAACAAGTGAGCGAGTTTCTCGCGACGCGCTTTAGTGTCTCACGACATGTGCGTCATGCAATGGCTGATAGCCAAGACAAACAAAAAGAACAAGCTGATGCTAAAGGCAGAGGATGTATTTATTCTTATGAAGTCGGAGACCAAGTCTTATTAAATGCTAAAAACCTACCTACAAATGTAGTGTCTGTCGTCTTCAAGACAAAGTTGTGTCTGTGCTTCATCGGGCCGTTCACGGTCATAGCGAAGAAGGGCATTGCCTATACACTCAATCTTCCGCGCAAGTTGCGCACCCCCCCAGTGTTTTATGTTGGCTTGCTTAAGCCATATCACGATCCTTTTCTCGTGGACCGGAAGGAGCTTGCGCCTGAGGGTGGGACGTCGTCTCCTCTAGCTGCATCTTCGTCAAGAGCTCCACCTGGCCATCCAGCCGCGGCAGGTTGTACTCCACCTTCCGCATTCGCTTGTCGACCGAGTCGATCGAACCGAGACGGTTCATCTGCTCACGCAACTGAGCAAACTCAGTCGATGACTGTTTATGAGCGCGTTGCACTCGGTCCAGGATCTCTCAAAGTTGCTTCCTCTCAGTCACAGACCGATCCAGTGCCGTCTGCACGTGAGAAAAAGACTCTCGGAGTCGCTTCACCTCTGACACCAAGTCTTCATGAGCCTGTGCCGACACATCAACCTACTCCTGCGTTGCTCGACAAGCAAGCGCACTTACAGTTCCATGTGGAGAGACTTCTGAAGCGGCGTCGTCACAAAGGTCAATACCAGTATCTGGTGAAGTGGCGTGGATACCCTGAGTCTGAGAACTCATGGGAGTTTGAGGTACCCCTTCGGCAAGATTGCCCGTACGCCTTTGACGTTTTTAAGCGTCGCACTGCGGGTCAGCTTGCACCCCAACGCGCTTCCTGCCAATATATGTGGGGGTGTAAGGCTAGCTCACCGACACCGAGTGACCCGCGACTGTCTGCACAGTCAAAACAGTGGTGGTTGGACCAGCAACTGGTTTTTCGTACTACGTGGGATATAGCGAGCGTAGCTGGCCTGTGTCCTTTAGCTTGGCAAACTCATAGCGCAGCTTGCGCGGTAGCCAAACGTCAGCCTTGGAGGCACTAGCTCTATGGGTACTCATGCTGGGCAACCGGCGTGCCCTATGTGCCCAACGAGTGAACGTGCTGTCATCCTCGTCCTCACTCTCACCTGGGTATAGAACGACCGGGATCGTTCTCTGCGTCGGTACAGAGGCACCACGTGCTTGTTCCGTCAACTCGATTTGGTACTCGGAGATCGTCGTCGCTTCGGGCGTCAAGTATCTCTCTCTGAGAGCATCTCGTTCGGCAATGTCGTCAGACGTCGTAGCATCGCGCCCTGTGGGCCAAGTAGTCAAGGGCTGCTCTACGATCTTTCGAAACAACTCATCAACGCTCAAAGGCTTGAAGCGATAGTCCGAATGCGCTTTGGCGATAGACAATGTCTGAGATAGACGTCCAGCTCTCTCATTCTCCTTGATATAGCGTTGCTGTTGATCATCGAGCTTGTTGGTGATGATAGGTTCATCAAGAGTAGTTGAGGCACGCAACGCTGTTAGCGTTTGAGCCGTGCATCGTTCCGGAAATGGGTTGGCGCTATGCGAGAAGGTTCGCACGACGCTGACGTGGCAGGTTCGGGAGTTTCACCCCCTGCCATGACATTGTCACTTTCATAATCAACGATGTTCTCTTCTCGTATGATGTCTTTCAAAGACTTGCAAGGTGTCGTGAACACAACCGTGAGGTTATCTGTTCTCTCCGAGCTATCTCATTGAGAAAGGTGACGAATTTCGATTCGGGGTATTGACTGTTTGGTGGGGGGGGTGTATCGGGGTTACACAAATGGTTGTGATAACCAGGTACATTGGTGTGGTTTACACGGAAAGAGATCAGTATCACTAATAAGGCCTACTTTTGTATCACATACGCTAAGCGATAATATCGTACCCTATCGGTTATGGTTAGAGGATATCTATCGTAATAGGGTCTTCATAGAGGCGACGTAGTTCTGGTGTGGTACACACGAAGAACTACGATAAGGACTGTTCGATTAGGTAGCATAGTTTTAAGGTTAAATACGTAAGTAAGGTTTATTTACGCTATAAATCAGTAAATATATTCAGTTCCCCTTTGATCAGTTTTAGACATGTGCCTTTCTAAGACGTCTCTGGTCGTAAGAGTTAAGTGCCTGAGTTAAGGCTAAGTACTCTTGGGCATTAGTGCCACGTGATTCCTTGGAGTCGTAGTCCCCTGAACGAGGACTAGAAGCTTACGAGCTTGTACATACACTTAGACTTAAGTCTCACTAAGTCTGTAAGACTTGAGACCCTTTAAGTTAATACCCGTTTAGTTTAATACACTAAGAGACTCTACGAGTCTAGAAGTCTTTCTCTGACAAAGGAGTAAGGTTAGCTCCGCTACTTAGTACCCTAGTGAGACCTTTTTACTTGGACGTGTGACGCGGATAAACCAAAGAGAGAGTTTAATGTTGGTGCTGACAAACCGACCTTGTTTGAGAAAAATAAATGAGCTAGATGCGCAGCCAAATACGTGGCACACGAGTGCAGTGTCCTGGTAGTTCGTTGGAATTGTGGTAGTCGTAACGAGTGTTCGGTAAGGTATAAAAACAATTTACACACAAATTGAAGTTTTCTTTACTAGCTTCATCCTTTTCTCGTCAGTCAGTATCTCTTTAGCGTGCGCGCCATCTTGAACAGCCTATCATCAAAGATTGCTCGTTGCAAAGCGAAGAAGACAGGAATTCTCTTTTACACTTGTTTATCATAAACATCACAGATTTCTTTGCGTAAACAAAGCATATCTTTGCCCTAAAAGTAGGCGAGACGTATGACAAAGTTATTCATTTCAGCGACGAAATATACACCAGACGGATCATTAAGGATAGATTGGTCCAAGCCATTCGATCTTGATGTAATCCGACGAGAAGAATCTTTTGAAGTGTTCAATGCCGGAAACACGACCTCTAGTGTTGTTGGCACCAACGTCTGAATGCTAAGTTCATGTGCTGTCTTGTTTCCAACGTGTACGAGCGTTTATTGGAGCCTTTATCAAGCTGCACCATTTTCGACCCTGACTTAGTATTTGTACTGCTCAAACACACTTCAAGATTATATCATAGAATTTATTTTAGTGGTATTGACTTGGCATTTGTACGTGATCTGTCCAACGTAAGACTGGTGCGAACTTTGTCGGATATTTTTACAATTTGTACCTCTGTTTGACAATTGTACAACACTCATACATATTTTAGAATTCGTTCCGACAATAGATGTCAAAATAGTTAAAACGACGTTTCTTAACTTCTTTTAAAACTTCAAACGTATAGATCGAACATCGGCTATAGTTTTTATGGCCAGTTCTATTGGAATACAATCACAAACTGAGGAGATTGAATTATTAAGATATCAAACTTGTGGTCAAATATATCCAGACAAACGAAAAGATGTGTACCTTTCGTCATTCATACACATTATTTCTGCAAACTTCATTCCGCATATGTGTCGCCGTCATATCCGGAGTCGATGTATTCCTCCATCGTTTTCTTGGATCTGCTAAAGACAGTAGTCATGTACTTGCGTGTCTGATGTATCAAGGGACGCGAGGTTCTATCGATGTGTTATAATTCTGTTTCTATCTCAGCTGTCTTCATTCAGTTTTGTTGGGTCAATGACAAGACACTTGACTTTGGCGATGATACACGACACTCATGATCAGAACATAAAAAGGAACAATTTTACAGAAAATGGTTTTGTTGATTATACGTTTCGCTGCAACATGTTACGTGTTCAATTATATAGTGATCGATTAAATGCAAGCTCATTTTATAAGCACGCTGCTTGTGGGTGTCCTTGCTGTGTCTTGTACGTTATTTAGCTTTCATGCGAGCCGGTAGCCAGTAAAGACGGTGGAAAGGCCACTTATACTTTCACGCTCCAAAATGCCCATTCTTTCGATCAAAGGACATCACCTTTTTCATATTGAGATTTACCTGAGCTATGTTATTTTCCAGCGACACTAAAGTACCCGACAAATTATCACCTGTGCATGCGCTGCCTAAAAAACGAAACACTAGAGATACGACATGTACAACGAAGTAATTACGCTAGAAGCCGATGCCACATCGACTTTTTTATATCACGAAGCTGCTCGACAAATTCTCTTCAATACGCCCTAGAAGTCAATGTTCCTTTATAAAAGGTCAATTGCATGTGACAATGTGATGAGATTTTTTTACTATACAAACCTCGATGAAATGTCATGCTGACGAAACGCGTCTGCCTTGTCACGACAAGGGCGACATACATATTATAATTGTGAATAACATATACGTATGCGATCCAGCGATTCATTTCGTTGTGAAAAGATGTAGTGCGGATAAAACAACTCAAGGCACGCGGAGCATTAACTTCAGGGTATCATCCATATCGGCTTACCAAAAAGTACATTTCAGGGATGACGTGGCCTAGTGAGTACCCGTAGTCTCCGAGAGTCGCTTGCAACACGTTATACATACTACATATGTATGTACACTTTATATAACTTTTAATAGCATCATGAATGATCTGGGTGCAGTCACGTATTTGATATGTGATGCGAAACAAATGTCAGCCCAGCACCTTGTTATTAAATTAACAGGGTCGTGGAGACAGTTGGTGGGTTTGTGAGCGCTGTAAGATATAATTGGTAGTTACTAAATGATAAGAGCTCTGAGAGCCTGCAAGTTATCGTTTGTCTTTCATTCTCTTACGTTGCTAGATGGACAATAAAGCGGCTAGAGATGGCATTCATGTGCGGAATGTTCTGTCCATACGTTGACCTCGGTGTCGGACATTTATCTTTTCATTTTATGTGCTTCGCTGGTTATTAGAAATTAGTCACAACGTAATTATTATTATGTATTGCCGATATCAAACACACCATGATCACACCGTCGTCGTAGTAGTTTTACCACGTGTACTTACTGAGCAAGATTGCACTTGCGTGGATACTATGATTGCTACAAAGGCTGGACGTATAAGGCGTATAAGGTGTACTTGAAACCGACTGGTATTAATGCTGATTATCTTACATAACTCGACCAAATGGTAAACCTTGTCCGTAACTTTTACATGGTTTCTCGTGGAAAAAGCTTCATGAGTAGCACAAGAATGAAGGCAAGAGAGGGCAGTATGCAATTGGTACGTCTTCGTTTAATGTCGCGATTCACGTTCCACCTATCCTTCTACCACTCAGTCCATAATACAGCAGCCCACATTACGTATAGTGCTTCCATCAATGCATTTTCTACGCATCATTACCTGTGCGAGTGCAGACTTATTATATATTTATTGGGATTGTGACTTTGTACAAATTGGAACAGGGGTTGTACAGTGATGGGTCATCACTGAAGTGTTGGCTGAACCAAATCCATTTTCTTACCTGCGTGTCTAAGGTTACTGCATGACCCGAACATTTGTGGCAAATGTACAGATAGAACCAACGACTAAACAAGCAGTCGAACAAGTCTCACCGTGCCGCTTTTTCAGGCTTTGCCATTTATCGATCCCCTTTGCTCGTGCACAACAAATAGGCTCATCGCTTATCCCAGTCGAGATGAAATGATCTATGGTAGAGAATCGTTTATGCAGAAGCTAAGATCGAAGCACACGCGTGGCATTGCTGATCTCATTACTGCTTGTCGTTCAGCTGTAAATGCCTTTTTAAAGTTTTCCTTGTCAGTCGTATACTCCATTGCAGTTGGGTCCGGGACTGTGGTTTGTACACCAGTCCTTGCACGATAGGAATAGGTTAATCGGGAACTAAATATTGCTTCTTCAGTAGTGAAAGCAAACCTACAAAATGATCTTAGCGTGCGGATACGCATGCAAAGAACAGAGGACGAAGGATGAATTATCGATACTATTTTTCGCAGAGAACGAACGCCTCGTGCCAGCAAGACGAAACCATGTACAACAATAAGCCCTGAAGCGTGCGCACAAATGAGACGACACGCCCAAAACGTAAGGTGATGTTTAGTCATTGGTGACATTAGCTCAGCTGATGATGTAATGTATGAAAAACGTCAATGGGTTTCACTTAGCACCGCGGCGTATGCCGACAAAGAATTTAAAGGCACAACGGTGATATTTATGACTAGCGATCTAGTAAATTAAAATCTCCATCACATTTTGTTCGCGCGGGCCTGCTAGCTGACGTCGGCAATACATCTTGCTACAACGACAAACTACCTGCAATTAAACATATTCATCGAAGTGAGAAACCGTGGCGACTAAGAGAAGGAAAAAGAACGAGGGGGAGAAAAACAAAATTGTTTAGCGGTTATGCAGTACGTCTGGTCGTTTTGTCAGTAACCGAGTTTCGTGAAAGATCATCCTGTGCCGTAAAGATAGATACAATACCACCGTAAGTATCGCGATACCGTCGACAACATTTGAATCCAGACATCGAGATAGTACAATTTATTCGGTGCATTCCTTACTATGTACAAAACACATCGGCTGAAGGTACGAGGAACACGCTCATCCTTCTTAAAAGTCGACAAAGGTTAGTTTGTAGTCTTTTGTGTAACAGCGTCTCATATTCCACGGCCATATTTGACCTCTGGCGTGTATAATGCAGGCACGACAGCCTTCTGTACAATGTCCCCATATTAAAATGCCCTGCTCCCATTTGGCCTCTGCCGCGCATTGCCTTACCGACTCGCTAATTTGTATCTTAATTGCGAGCCCGAAGGGTGAAGCAATTAGTGACTGTGCGCAAGGTTGGATACCGAACTTCTAAATCGTACTTATCTGTCTATCTGTGTGTCTGTAAATAATGCGGCTAGGTGTACCTTACACGTACCAAGTACGATCTAGCCTGCCCCTCCTCATTAGTAGATTAGCATGGTAGGTGTCACTCTTTGGCTAGGTTACCATTGTGACGCACGCACGTGATTGGCTTGAAATCGGTCAAAGGTGAATATGATCACATAAGCAAATGCTGGACGCTCATAAGCAAAGGCCGATCGCGTTGCCGTAGCCTGCTATACTGGGTTAATACGGACATTAAGAGCATCATAGTTCATCTTCAGTGACTGCTGCTGTTGTATAGTGTTCTGTAACTTGATTCGGTATTCCGAACAGGATTACTTATATCAAAGGGCGAGCTCCAGAGCTTGCTCCCCTATCTTACGATAGAGTGATCGCTATCAATGGCCTCGTGCACAATAAAGGAGTTTTGTATTTTCGTGCGTATCAACGCATAAAACTGACATGTCATACACGGATGGAGTGACACTTTTGCAAATTGGCACCCATCACCACTCGCCCAAATTTTCGCAACAAGAAGTAGTATGTTTACTGACTCGACAGTCGACTGCTTCGCCATGTGTGGGCGGTGCGAGAAGAGAGGAGGGATATTTATTTTTTGCCTTCGCTCTCTCCCACGCGAGCCATAGCGTAAGCTCGGTCGTACATTCGTTAACCACGCTTCTCTACTTCGACGCGTCTGACACAGAAAGAAGGTCAATAACGAACTCGAGTCTAAATCGGTCCAGATTTGCTTCGGGCACCCTGTCCACCGGACGAAAAATCCAGCAACTCGCCACTCGTCAAGCCACACTGCAGCCAATTCTAATAATTAAAAACAATACCACTTACGAAAGAAAAAGAAGAAGAAGACGACGTGGTATCGACAGTAGCCAACCACGTCGACTCGCACGTCGCCATCTATACCACAACAACATTCTCGCTATGGAAAAAAGACAAGCCAGCCAGTATCTCGTCTATCGCCACATGCTCTTCAAAGTTTATATTTATCTCCATCTCGACTATTTCAAGCACACCAAAAATTCAATACAACAATCAACAACAATTTGTGAGGTCGTCCGTAGGTACGTCGAGCCAAAAAAGAGTTCAGTCAATCAGCCAGCCAGCCAGCCAGCCGCGCACTCCCCCTACCCCCTTCCTGTCTTGTTTGTCAGGGTTGCGGGACCGTCCCTTCTGATCGGACCAATCGATCTGATGCCTTCGCATGGACGACGACCACAGCCGTAGCGATCATTTGGCAATCCCCACCATCCTCGACACCATCACCCGCTCCCTCGTATATCCTCTCTTCTCCATTACAACCACAACTCCTTCAATAGCAAATAATCCGTTGCAAGTGCATCGTCTTTGGAATGCCTTGGAATCGGTTGAAATGCGCATGGACCGTGTCCTTTATGCTCGCTACGTCCATCACTAGCGTCTATGGCGCTCCCAACATAACAACCCACCCGACGAAATCGGGGGTCGGAATTTGGGTGGATCCGGATACGCCGCTTAACCGGCGCGTATACATGAGCTCCCGAGGGCGACCGTGGGACCTTGTCATGAGTGACGAGTTCAATATGCCGAATCGGAGTTTCCGACCGGGGGACGACCATATGTGGACGTCGTTAGAGAAACCCGATGGTGTCAATGGCGCCTTGGAGCTCTACTCGCACAACATGACGTCCACGGCGTGTGACAAGGACGGCACGTGCTACTTTTTCATCCGCACGATTGACGAAGTGAATAGTATACGTGTATACAATATGTACAAACACCCGCCTGTGTTTGAAGAGGTCTATTTTTGGTACCGGGGCGCGATGGTCCAATCGTGGAACAAATTTTGTTACCAAGGTGGGATGCTCGAAGTCCGGGTCCAATTACCTGGAGCTACGGACCCAAAATCCGGGAACCCGGATATCAAAGCCGGACCAAGTGGCCGTGTACTGAAAACAACGTACTACCCCACCTGGCCAGGGGTTTGGATGCTCGGGAACCTCGGTCGAGCCATTTTTTCCGCCTCGACGAACCGCATGTGGCCGTTCTCGTACAACGAATGTGACGACGACGTGTTCAATTCCACGTTCCAGCGCATTAGTGCGTGTGACGATGATCCAGGGTACGGGTTGAACCCAAACCAAGGACGAGGAGCTCCGGAGATCGATATCTTGGAAGGAGGGGGGAATTCGATCTCAGCTTCGGCTCAGATTGGGCCTGGGATGCCGGATGAGTACCGGCTGTTCTTCCCGGACCAGTCCAAGGGGGACTCGAATTCTTGTTACTATACGGCCGATTGCCAGACACCAGGGGCGAACCATATTGACGTCCCGACGGCAGTGTACGAGGCACAACGGGATCACAAGTCTTGGTACCAAGGCATGCGGTACGCATCCAACAACTTTTGCCGACCAAGTGGAGCTATGAAGCAGGATTACAAGACCATTGCTGCGTCGTTGGAAGCAGGGGTCAAGGTAAACAAGTGCAGTGTCCAGACGTGCCCTGGTTCCAATGACGTGAATGCCGATCTTGGTCTCATTGACGGCAAAGGAGATGAGCACTGGAGCATCAATTCCAACGGCACGTGTTTCCCGTTGTTTAACGCGTACTTGGGCACGTACTTGTGCGATCCGGATAATACGTACCAAAAATGTGCACAACCGCGTGACCCCGAGACCACGCCTGCCTCTGGCGCCATGAGTACCTTTAACTACCAGATGGACGCTTTGTCTTCCAATTGGCCGCTACACTTTGGAGCGTACACTGGTTATCATGACTACCAGGTTGAGTGGGTGACGGGTAGTAATGGCTACATTCGCTGGATGCTGCACGGCGCGCCGTTGTTTGAAATCCCCGCTTCGTCGATCGAGGACGTCCCGCAGAGCTCAAAGAAGAACAATCCGAAGAAGATCATGATTGAAGAACCGCTCTACATCATCTTCAACGTGGCTCTTTCGAGTTCGTGGGGCACGTCGCCTCCTAACCCGAATAAAGAATGCCGTGGTGATGGGAAGGACTCGGTGGCTAATGCAGTTTGTGACTCGTTCCCAATGTACATGAAGATCGACTACATTCGACTGTACCAGGACCGAGGCTCAGGCCAGGACGAGGACAGCTACATGCAAGTTGGGTGTGATCCTCCTGACCATCCAACCAAGGAGTGGATTGAGGGGCACATGGATGAGTACGAAGACAATGACAACAAGGTGATTGAAGTGGCCGGCAAGGCGTTTTGCAAGACGAGCGACGATTGCTCAATTGGTGGGTCATTGGGCCAAACGTCGTTGAAGACGGGCAAGTGCGTGAAACAGCGGTGTGAGTGCACGTACCGCTCGTGGGGAGGTCCACGCTGTACGACTGCGACTTCAGGCTCGAGTTTGTCGTCGGAAGAAGGGGTGATGACCGAGACGTATGGACCGCCAATGGAAGTCTCGATTGCATTGGCAGTGGTGGCATGTCTTTTGTCGGCGCTTTCGGTCTACAAGGCCGTGTCGAAATCGGCGAAACAGTCCAAGGTGGCAATGGCAGCTGTGACGGCGCAGCAAAAGGCTGCAGCGATTTCCGAGACTGGCCCGACGAGCGAAAGTAGCGCCAATGGCGTCCCGGTGTCGAAGGAAAATTACCGTCAGAACTTTGTCTAAACAGACAACGGCTGGTATTTCACCACATTTGTCCGAACGACACTAAATTTTAGCTTTCTGCCGTTTGAAGTAACTCGCGTTCGATGTCCTAATTTTTAGCTCATACGCAGCCACTTTTTGATACTTTGAGTTCTTACTTATTCGAACACCATTTGTGTGGCTGCGAGTGTACAGTGCGGTTGGGGTGTTGGATCGTTGTCGTGGCTTCAGGGTTCATACACCTACCCCTTGCCTGTCGCGTGGTTTGACCGCTGTAACGTACGTCATCTGCCCTTACCGTGGCTTAGCAATTTTATGGAGTGAAGGTTTAGGTGCTAAGTATTCTCAATATTTCTGTAAATAAAACGTACTGTTATCGTATCTTTTCTAGTCTGCTACATATTCTGTATTGTCTTTGAGGGTTTTATTACGCTGGCTACTTTTTCTTTAAATATGCTAATAATGCCGTTGAATGAACCAACACAAAGCGGGCGAGCTATTACTTTTATTCGTTAGAAGCCTATAACCATGCGCAAAGAAGTAGAATCTTCGGGTCAAAACTGCTCAAGTTGCAGAATCGCCCTTTCAGCAATAAAAACTGGAGGCTACATTAATAGTAAAGCCAGCTCTATCAGCCGGTAAATGGGTATAGTAAAACTGCAGGCGTAAAGGGTGAGCTGAGAGCCCTATAAGCTTCACGCCGAGTCTGATCGGCATTATAGTTTGTTTCATCGCGGACGGGGGCAAACAATACCGTATCTCTCTCAAATTGCCCTCGAGGCACCATCACCATTTCGCATGTATTACACCCGTGTCGACGTTGAGAGTGGACGTATATAATTCAGGGGGCAAAGTTGATGATGAGCATTGTTGCACAGATTTGACCCCGAGCTGGTAAGCAGTTCCGATCATAAACCGTTGCGGCGATAGAAGGCGAGTATCATGGCGTTGTCATGGCGTTATAACGAGTCGCAACTTGGATCTAAGGTACTTGCAGCAGGTTATACGAGTCGCACGAAGTCGAGTCGGCTGTGCACGAAAAGACTCGTTACTGCTGGTCTCGGCAATCTTTCTCTATCCGTTAGTCAGCTTAAATGCAGAAATGCAAAGTGTCGGCAGCTGGACTTAATGGAGCAGTTGCATCAGAGACCAGCTGAAAACTTGTTACCCCAATCCGCACTAGCGATGGAGAACTGAGGAGACGGCCCTGTTAAAATCGACAACGCTGACCCCAGGAACTCGTTACTTTATTGATACTTTCAATATGAATAGCTGCAATGAAGCAAAGCAAGGTCATCACGTGGATCAAGCGATAAAGTGTAGAGCCAAGTTGCGGTCAGAACACATCAAAATAAGCACATGTTTAAAGAGGAACGAACGCCTAGACGCCACACACCTCGAGGCCATTACTAGCCTTATCTTACTTAAATGATGCCAACCTGTCGTCCCTCGGACCGTCTACGTGGGGTATGTAGTCGACGTAGACGAGTCAGTGCAAAGCTCAGGACGGATCCCAAGCAAGTCGCCACGCTCTTCAGATCTCGTCAAATTGTGTCAATCGAGCGAGCGAACAGCTAATCGTCGGGAACGGCGACAACTCGAGCAATTTCGCATATCTGCTACTCTTGGCTAAGAATCAAGGCGAATACTGCCAACGTCTTCACTTAAACCAGAGCCTCAAGTGACGATACAGAAGTGAAAACATTTAGAGCTCTAGAGACGAGGGTGCGTGCGCAGGGTGGGTGTGTGCAGCAAACATGACACGGGCTGGACACCAAGTCATTTTGTTAGAGCTTATCTAACAACTAGTCTGAAGCAAAGAGATCTTTGTATCTGCCAATTCTCGCGTCTGTACACAGCACGACCTTCTTCCTGCAATGATGACAAGTACAGTAAGTACAGGTACGACCACTTCTTCGATCCGAAACACCCGATACAGTGGCCAACATATGCGTCGCTCGCCGACGACAGTTTTGTTCCTCTTAACCAGATGGGACCGATACCGGATACCTCCTCACCTTGTCGAGTCACGTGAAGGTTCTAAACAGCATCCAACATTGCAGCGGTATTCTTTGGTCATGAAGGTTCTTGACAATTAATCACTTCGACAGTATGTGCAGCCGGTAATCAATGTAGCAATCAGAAGCACGGCGCTACAGTCACCTGCTATACACTTGTTGTTATTTGTGTGTGTCTTTCTCCTGACGTGGGAATGCCATGGAAATACGAACGCTTTGTTCAATTAATTCAACCAGCATCTGTGCGGACCCTATACCTGCATGCCTTACGATTGACGATAACAACCACACCGGCTCGTGTCAATTGTCTGCACGAAGGAGCGACATTCGGTGGCGCCCCTAGTCTCCTCGTCACGGCTCTGTGCGAGAAGAAAAAGCAGAATGGACCGCACTTGTGTCTCTAGAGACTTTCAAGTTATTGTCGTTCGGGACCGACTCCTTTGACTTACAATCCCTCACTTGAGAACTTGCCAACTGAAGTCCACGTAGGTAAACAGTAGTCGACGCTAGGATGCGGTTCCGACTGTACGTAGTGTACGCACTGGCCATCACGTGGGCAGTCACGATTGCATTTAGTATCGCTGCCAAGAAATCCGCAGCTGTAGGGATCACGTACCCGACCAAGTCAGGGATCAAAATCTGGGTCGACCCTGCGACTCCTGATGATCGTCAGAGCTACGTGAGCTCACGTGGTCGTGAGTGGGACCTCGTTATGAGTGACGAGTTCAACATGCCGAACCGGAGCTTTCGACCCGGTGACGACCATATCTGGACGTCGCTCGAGAAACCGGATGGTGTTAACGGAGCCCTTGAACTCTATTCGCATAATATGACCTCCACGAGATGTGACACTGACGGCACGTGCTACTTTTACATCAAGTCCGTGGACGAAGTCAACGTCTTTCACGTCTACAACATGTACACGCACCCGCCCGGGTTTGTCGATGTCAACTTTTTCTACCGATCTGCTATGGTCCAGTCCTGGAACAAGTTTTGCTACCAAGGAGGTATGGTTGAAGCACGAGTGCAGCTCCCGGGGGTTGTCGCCCCTGATTCAGGGAACCCGGACCTGGCAAATGGCAAAAATGAGCAAGTCAAGACCACCAAGTACTACCCGACGTGGCCTGGGATCTGGATGATGGGGAACCTCGGTCGAGCCATTTTCTCGGCCTCAACGAACCGCATGTGGCCGTTTTCCTACAACAAGTGCGAGCCCGACCTCTTTGAGCCGAGCTACCAGCGCATTAGTGCTTGCAACTCCAACCCAGGCTACGGGTTGAACCCAAATCAAGGGCGAGGGGCCCCGGAGATTGACGTGCTGGAAGGTGGCGGAGCTTTGGTGTCGTCGTCGGTTCAAATTGGGCCAGGCATGCCCGATGAATACCGTATCATGTCTATTGACTATGGCAAGGATGACCCCATGTGCATCTTCTTGTTCAGTTGTAACTCCCCCGGTGCGAACCATGCGGACGTCCCGACTGCAGTGTACAAGACCCGGGGGCATAAAACATGGTACCAAGGTCTCCGGTATTCAGCGAACAACTTTTGTAAACCGGATGCCAAGCAAAAGCAGTCGTACAGCACCGTAGCCGCGTCGATGAAAAGCGGATTTACCAAGAATGCGTGCTCGAAAGATACCTGTCCAGCTTCGAACGATGTCAATGGCGACTTGGGTTTGATTGATGGCAAAGGCAAAGAGTATTGGGGTATTAACTCGAATGGCACTTGCTACCCGCTCTTTAACGTGTACCTTGGAGCATACTTGTGCGATCCCGACAATACATTTCACAAGTGCACACACCCTCGCGATGAAGCAAAGACGCCAAAATCCAATGCTATGAGCTCGTTCAACTACCAAATGGACGCGATTTCGGCCAATTGGCCCGTGCACCTTGGGGCATATATGGACTATGTGACGTATCAGCTCGAGTGGGTCACGGGGAAAAAGGGGTATATCCGATGGATGCTGCATGGGATGCCACTGTACGAAGTACCAGCCGAAGCGATCTGGAATGTCCCACAGAATGCGAATAAAACGAATCCGGGAAAGTTGATGCTAGAGGAGCCCATGTATATCATTTTTAACGTGGCTCTCTCGAGTATGTGGAGTGCAAATCCGCCAAACCCTGGTCTAGCGTGTCGCGGGAACGGGTCGGACAAAGTGACGAATAGCATCTGCGATGCGTTCCCGCTGTACTTGAAGATGGACTATATCCGACTTTACCAGGACCTAGGAGATGACTTGGACGACGACAACTATATGCAACTTGGCTGTGACCCCAAGAGCCATCCGACAAAGAAGTGGATTGAGGGGCACCTTGATGAGTATCAAGATGGCGACAATCCTCACAAAGAGGTGGCGGGTAAGGCTTTTTGCATGACAAACGACGATTGTACCCTTGGAGGAGGGGTGGGGAAGAAGGTGTTGAAAACCGGAAAGTGTGTCAAGGGACGGTGCCAGTGCATGTACTCGGTGTCATGGGGTGGACCTCGCTGTACCACGGCCATTTCCAGCTCCTCTGCTTTCAACGTCAACAGCACGACTTCGGTCTCGGCGACTACATACGGACCTGCTTTTGGCATGTCGATCGGTACCGCGGGGATTATGGTACTCTTGACTTTCCTCATGGTCATGGCGTCTGCGGCAAAGGAGAAAAAGGCGGCGGCAGTGTTGAAAAAGCAGGGCAAGTTTGCGCCGGCTATGAGTTCTCGATTAAACTCGAATGATGTGCCGGCCAAACTGGACGAGTCGACCAGCAATGACCTTGGCAGTGCTCGCCAGATACCGCAAGACAATTACAGTCAAAACTTCGTCTAGCTCTCGCGAAGTAGCTACAGGATGTGTATACAAATCTAGACGAGCTATACTGAGGTTAGTACATGGACAATCGTATCGTCATTCTTGAAACGAGGTGTTCGAAGTATGTGCTAGAATCAAACGATAAACCATTTGTCAAAGCTAGTTGAAAGTGTAGGTTTCATTGTGTTAAAACCTAACCTTGTGTTTCCAAGCAAGTGTCGTTTAAGTAAATGCTTTCCTTCTATCCAACGGTACCCTGTATGTGACACTGAATGCCAATATGTCCATATTTTGGTAGAGATCAATTCCGACGTATAAATGTCGTATGGCTCGGACACATTACACGTGAAGCACCTTGACAAAAAACTCCACTACGATCACATGCTGCTATAGAAAAAAACAGGTTTAATCTGTCTTAACAATTGTTAGCTTGCACTCCAAAGTCCAAGAAGGTTATTCACTATTTGATATCTTTGCTTACTAAACTTTTCCGATCAAGTATGTTTAGTTCGCCACACAAGCGTTTCGTTCGTTATTTTTGCCTGGTGTTTAATTGTCCCAAAAACTGATGCGCTCAATCGAAATGATTCAAGGACGATTGTTTTGCAAGCTATGTGTAAAGCAACTAGAATGTACGAAAACATCTTACGAAAGTGTATCTGCTTCACAAGTATACATGCTACTACTGTTATTGGCACACCAGCGTACTATACTACAATATTGGAAACGCGTGCTTAGCTGCCTGTGCCACCTCGTACAGGTCTTATGCATTACAATGCCTATTTCTACTAGTGTAGGGGCCAAAAAAACGAATGACGTCTCGTAGTAGCGGCAGGTTTATTAGCGGCACGCGTCTTCGCAATCACAAGAGCATCCTCCAGCTCGAGTACATGATTCGGGTCCGGGCATTCACCTCTCTCCCAATCCGCAAGCGAGTTCACAGACAGACTGACCACAAAGCGGTCTACGAACGCTTGGTCACTGGCTTCGCGCAGATCCATCAATGTAACAGGAGCTTGATCCAGTATAAAACCTACACACTTTTGCGTAGCTTTGAGCACCACTAAACACCAGGATAATACACCACCATTTGTTAACGCAAGTAGACCAACCAGAAGCGCTTACTTCAGACGTACCGCCAAATTCCATATAAGTTGCATTCAAGCGGTGCCAAATGGCATCCACTTTGATAAAAGCTAAGCGCAACACAGAAATAGCACAAAAAGCAATCAGTCAAACCACTCTCTTCTGTAAGTCAATCTACAAACCTTGACGTACCCACAAAAAAGAGCTCATAAAAAGCCACGGGCTCTTCGAAAAGCGCCCAAAATGTTTGCTTCGTATCACAAAAATGACCATCGCCAAGTTGCAATAGTCCAGCCAATAGACACGTCAAGTTGATCCCAGCTACACACACGGGGTACCACTTCTTTTTCGAAGTGTCTGATTGCCCCATATTTTGCAACTGTTTTTGGTACAACGCCTGCATCTCATTCGAATGGGCCTCGAACACATACACTAAACACTTGAGTGCAAGCATCCCACCGCCTCGAAAATCGGTCTCGGGACTGGCGTTCTGAAACCCTAAGGTGACCCAATTGACGGCACTTTTTTCAAAGACCTCGAGCTCGTCTCGCCTTTCTACTGCTCGCCACAGACGCGCCAACAACGCGTCAAACGTGGCATCCCCTGCGACAACTTTGTGCAACAGATCGTTCTGCAGACCTTGAAGTTCGGCAGTTACCTGCGCTGACGGGAGCTGACGTGGATCTGGACTTAAACTGGCACTCGACCGTCGTCGTATCCATGATTTTCGCACATTTTGGAATTTATCACGAGCTACTTGGTGTAGCTCGTGGACGCGCGGGGTTTGTGAAGTAGCAGCAGTAGCCGCAATATCGAATTCACGTTGTTGAGTCTCCGACTCCAAATGAAGAGGCTGAGTATTCGTTTCAAGAGGGATACAAAAAGAACCGCATAATTCGCAGTCAAGAAGCTGTGGGTGGTTTAAGAACGTGCAGACGCGACAGCTCCAGGCATCGCCCTGGGCGTCGGATGGTTCGTTAGGGGAAGTTATAGTACGTTCGGGTAAACGAGGAGTATGTGTTTCACGCAGTTCCTCTTGGATGTCGACGGGCAACGCGGCGAACACGTGTGGGTCGATGACACTGGACATGAGAACAGAGTGGGTGAAATCGGTGCGCTGGGTCTTTTGTTGATGGGGGCGTGCGATGGCAATGTCAAGAAGACGACCGCAAGTCGATGCGACTTTTCGTACTGTTACTTTTGTGATATGGCTACAGTGTCGCTTCAGTGGGTTCGTCCAAAAACTATATAAAAAGTAATTTGAACAAAGCACGACTCGAGCGTAAAAAGCTGAGCGTTATGAACCAATAGGAATGCACACACTTCAGTGGAAAAAAGCGAAATATGTTTAGGTCAAGGACAGAATGCCATGCTGGCCTATTCGTTTTCTAATTCGCGTGGGTAGGAGATTAGAACAGTATCAGGTAAAGTTAGGTCTTTGCAAGCATTTCTTAGGGACTAGCAAGCCTTTTGGCCGATAACATGGACTCTGTAGGTTGAAAACGCGTCCAAAACGTAGCGACTAGTCTGCAACTCGAGTATCCGGGTCTTTACTTGACGCCGTATCGGCCTCGTCCAGCACTTTGTTCCTTTTTGCGGCAGACCTCATGCCGGTCCACACTGACAGGAATGTCAGGAAATAGGCGATACCAGCGACGAGGAAGGCTATCGGAATAGGTGGGCCATAAACTCGAGAGGAGGCATCGGACGAGGTTGACTCGGCCTGAGCTATCGTGCACCGAGGTCCGACCCACGATTTCGGGTACAAACAGGCGCAGCGTGACTTCAAACACGACCCTGTCACGAGTTTAGTTTTCGTGTAGTTGCCTCCAACAGTGCAGTCATCGTCAGTTTTGCAAAAAGCTTTGCCAACCACCTCCGTCACGAGATTATCATTATCCTGGTATTCGTCAATGTGACCCTCAATCCATTCCTTAGTAGGGTGACTCTTCGGATCACAGCCAACTTGCATGTAGTTATCAGCATCGAGATCGTCACCTTGGTCCTGGTATAGCCGAATGTAGTCAACCTTCATGAACATCGGAAACTCATCGCAGATTTTGTTCACAGTCTTGTCCAACCCGTCACCGCGACAATTCTTGCCAGCATTTGGTGGCGATGTTCCCCATGAACTCGAAAGTGCGACGTTAAAAATAACAGCCATGGGTTCCTCTAGCATCACTTTCTTCGGATTGCTACTCTTTCCATTCTGAGGCACATTCGAGAACGTATCTGCTGTGACTTCGAAGAGCGGGCTGCCATCGAGCATCCACCGCACGTACCCCTTTACGCCAGTGACCCATTCGAGTTGATAGACAAGAAAGTCCGTGTAAGCTCCGAGGTGAACGGGCCAATTCGACGAAATGGCATCCATCTGGTAGTTGAACGGGTCCATAGCGTTTGATTTCGCTGTGGTCGAGTTACGTGGACTCGCACATCGCGCGTCCGAGTTATCTGGGTCACACAGGTAGGAGCCCATGTACGAGTTTATGATTGGGAAGCACGTGCCATTGAAGTTGATGCCCCAGTGGTTTTTGCCCGTGCCATCGATGAGACTCAAGTCACTGTGGACGTCAAGTGAAGCAGGACACGTCGACGTAGTGCACGCATTAGTATTAATACCTCGAGCAACGGATGCATTGACGGTAGTGTAGCTCTGGATGTTCGCACTCTTCTTGACGCAATTATTGTTTGCGGCATACCGAAGACCTTGATACCAGGACTTGTGTCCTCGCTTCTGTTTGTAGTACTCCGTTGGCACATCGATCGAATTAGCTCCGATTGTTTTGCAGTCGTACGTGTACACGCAGTATGGGTTGGCAGCATCGGCTCCATCCGGGTCAGCTGCAAAGAGACGGAAATCGTTCGGCATACCAGGTGCAATTTGCAACGAAGATGAGATGGATAGACCGTCACCTTCTAGTAGGTCGATCTCAGGGGCTCCACGGCCTTGGTTGGGGTTCAATCCGAAACCTGGGCTATCGTCACAAGCATTGATGCGCTGGTTACTTGGGTCAAAAACCTCTGGTTCACACCGGTTGTACGAGAATGGCCACATGCGGTTCGTCGAGGCAGAAAAGATCGCTCGGCCAAGGTTCCCCATCATCCAAATTCCTGGCCATGTCGGGTAGTACGAAGTATCGGTCACTTGACCATTTCTCCCCAGGGACAAGTCTGGATTACCCGAAGCTGTCGAGACTGCACCGGGTAATTGGGCGCGTACCTCGAGCATACCTCCTTGAAAGCAGAATTTGTTCCAGGACTGCACCATAGCTGCACGGTAGTAAAACGTTGCGGTTTGAAACTCCGGTGGATGCTTGTACATGTTGTACACCGAGATATCGATGGTATCGTTGATTACTTTGATGTAGAAGTAGCAGTTCCCACCGTTGTCGCACCTGGTGCTCGTCATATTGTGCGAGTAGATTTCGAGAGCTCCATTGACCCCGTCCGGTTTCTCCAAGGACGTCCACATGTGATCGTCACCGGGACGGAAGCTTCGATTCGCGACATTGAACTCGTCACTCATGACGAGTTCCCATAGTCGTCCACGAGAAGTTGTGTACACTTTCCGATCATCGGGCGTGTCAGGATCGACCCAAGTGTGAAGCCCAGACTTGGTCGGATACTCGGCCACCATTGAGCTTTTCTTGGCTGTTAAAGCTGTAAAGAAGGTTGCTGTCCACGTAGTAGCGAGAAGGCTTTTCATCTTGACTTACGATGGGAACAAATAGCACTGAGGACGGGACGGTTGTTTCAAAGAGGATCTGGAAATGAGGAAGCCATTCAGTTTATGTGATCAGGTTGCAGCGAACCGAGATACATCGTGAGCCTAGTCAAGCAACAGTCGTTTGACATCTGCTTCGCACACCTAGGTGGAATATTGTGTGGGTAGTGGACAATAATGGTCAAGCGCAAGAGAATCACATTGCTGTCAAGCGATGTGCATGTTTCGAGCTTCTTTTTGATCGTCAATCGCTTTCAATATGTAGTATTACGCACAAGAACCCACACGAGCTAGTCACTATCACACAAAGTTCTGCTTGTAGTTGTCCTTCAGTTGACTAGATACACTCAAGCTGAGGTCTCCGCTTGGAAACTGCGAATCCGGTAGCCCCATTTCGAACTCGGCCTGTTTGGTCTTTTGCGCCTTCTTGGCTTCGTTTGCCGTCACGATAGCAGCGGACCAGACAGACGCAATGGACAGTAAGATAATAATGCTCCCTACGCCCATTGACAACCCCATGGGTGGACCATACACGCGTTTTCTCAGACTGCTTGACTTCTCGAATGTGTCGGACATCGCCTCGGTGCAGCGTGGACCGCTCCACGATTGCGACGAACATTCACAGCGGGATTTGACGCAAGTTCCGGTCCGCAAAGTCGGCGAACCAGCCTCATTGCCAATAGTACAATCGTCGTTTGTCTTGCAAAATGCTTTGCCATACACAGTCTTGACCGGGTTATCGAGGTCCGAGTACTCGTCAATGTGGCCCTCAATCCATTCCCGAGTTGGGTGACTCTTCGGGTCACAACCAACCTGCATAAGGCTGTCTTCAGGAAGGTCGTCGCCCAAATCCTGATACAGCCGAACGTAGTCGACCTTCAGGTACATTGGGAACTCGTCACAGATTCGGTTTGCTAGGTCACTCCCGTCGCCTCGGCATTCACCGCTGGGGTTAGGAGGTGACGCACTCCATGAACTCGAGAGCGCCACGTTCATAATGATGTACATGGGCTCTTCGAGCATCACTTTGGCCGGGTTTGTCTTGTCCGGGTTTTGCGGGACATTCGTGAAGCTTTCAGTCGTGACTTCGTAGAGAGGACTCCCGTCTAACATCCATCGCACGTAGCCATTCTCGCCTGTTACCCACTCCACTTGGTAAACGAGATAGTCGAGGTAGCCGTCTAAATGGATCGGCCAGTTTGTCGAGATAGCATCCATCTGATAATTGAAGGGGCTCATGATGTTTGACTTTGGCGTGCCGGCGTTGCGAGGGACCTTACACATTTTATTCGTGTTGTCCGGATCACACAGGTAGGACCCCATGTACGAATTCATGATAGGATAGCACGTGCCGTTTGTATTGACCCCCCAGTGATCATTACCCTTGCCATCGATGATGCCCAAGTCTCCATTTACATCCAGGGACGCTGGACATGTGTCTGCCGTGCAAGTGTTATCAGTGATCCCGCTGGTAATCGATTTGTTCACGGTCATAAAGTCCTGCTTCGCACTGGCATCTGGCTGGCAGTGGTTGTTTGCACCATAGCGAAGGCCCTGATACCATGACTTGTGCTTGCGCGTTTTAGCAAAGTAGGCAGTGGGTACGTCGATGATGTTTGCACCTTTCGTCTTGCAGTCGTACGTGTATACACAGAACGGTTTAGCTGCATCAGCGCCCCCGGCATCAGCAGGGAACAGACGAAAGTCCGCTGGCATGCCCGGAGCGATCTGCAGTGAAGAGGAGATACTCAGGCCACCCCCTTCCAGTAAATCGATTTCAGGCGCTCCACGGCCTTGATTTGGATTGAGACCATATCCAGGATTGTCATCACAAGCACTTATGCGCTGGTTGTCGGGGTTGAACACGTCTGGCTCGCACTTGTCGTAGGAGAACGGCCACATGCGATTTGTCGAAGCCGAAAAGATCGCACGCCCGAGATTTCCCAACATCCAAATGCCAGGCCACGTCGGATAGTACTCCTTCGTAGCCACTTTACCAGACTTGCCTAATGCCAGATCCGGGTTACCCGATTTATCAGACACTGCCCCGGGAAGCTGAGCCCGTACCTCCAGCATACCTCCTTGATAGCAAAACTTGTTCCAGCTCTGCACCATTGCAGCACGATAGTGAAACTTGACTTCTTGAAACTCGGGAGGAGTTTTGTACATATTGTAGACCGAGATACTCTTGGGGTCATCCTTCACCTTTATGTAAAAGTAGCACGTGTCACCCTCGCACTTGGTCGAAGTCATATCGTGAGCGTAGACTTCCAAGGCACCATTCACACCATCAGGTTTATCCAGAGAAGTCCACAAGTGATCATCACCTGGACGAAAGCTGCGGTTGGCCACGTTGAACTCGTCGCTCATGACGAGGTCCCATTTCCGACCTCGCGAGTTGATAAAAACTTGTCGGTCCTCGGGGGTGCTCGGGTCGACCCAATCCTTGATCCCTGACTTGGTCGGGTGGGATAAAGTTGACGAGCTGTTCTTGTCCGCGACAACTGCAATGATCGTCATTATGGCCGCATAGAAAGCTACAGCTAGACCCATTCTCCTGTCATTGCTGGACATGCCAAATTGTACACCGATAAAGCGAATCGGAGAATGAGGAGCTCGCTGAAATCTGAAATTTTGCTAAGTTCGTGCCGTGGGTGAGTCCAAGTCAAACAGCAGAGCGACACCACCATGCTGACTCGAAAAGCTCCTGTTCACTGGCACGTGCCATGCCTCTTCCAGTATTAGCACAGCCAACATCTGGATAACCTAGTGACGGCAGAACATGAAGTGGATGGCATAGTAACAGTTTGCAAGCATTGAATATGAATTACAACAGCAGCAATCGCAATACCCCCTACCAGGTCTTCGGCACTTACTACAAACGCCAGCTCCTCGTATCTGCTGCAACTACGTGTCTTACAGACTGAGAAATGCTTTTAGTTGGTACAATACACGATCTGCAGGCTGCCAGTCAATTCATGTTAATGTAGTTGTTGTGGTTCTTGTTGCTCAGATAAACCAGCCCACTCATGGCTTTCCTTGAACCTTGAAGCTCCATCATTGAAGTTGCCGACATACTTCTACGACCGCTAGAACTTTCGCTGCTTGCGCGCTGTGATTCTTCATCAACGTGTCGACACTTTATTACCATAGTTACTTTTCGTCTATCTTCTCGCTACGATCAACCCTTTTATCTATATAGCTCGGAGACCGTCCATGCTTGCTGCCTAGCATCAACCGGGAAGTAGTCTGTCTATTATCGCGATATTGTCTCCAGATGGCTTGAACGTGCTGCGGACAACGTCAACGCGCTCCGCATTTTCTACGAATCGGTTGCGACGCTCTTGAAGTAGATTCAGGAGGCCATGGTTTGTATCCATATCATCTGCCTGGTTAGTTAGCTCTGATGCATAAGAGGAATCCACTCGGGGTGTACTAGATCATTCTATATGGACCACCTTCCTATATTCAACCTATTACGCTAACACAATATCTGCATGGAATGGGTCTTGGTCGTACAGCTGCAAGACGACCATGTCTAGCGAGCAATTCTCTATTGACAAGCTACACTTTGCCAGTTGTTATAACCTTCTTACAGCAAGATTCCATTCGTGGCCCACACACAGATATGAGATGAGCGGAAACCCTGATGGATCAGCAAGAGCACTTTTGGCAAGGACACGGACAGATGATGGATAAGACTTGAGGGTGTTTTCGCTAAATCGAGCTTAGGCGGATTGCTTGAATGTGTCCAGTCTCAAGTCAACCCCATCGTTTCAGTAGACGCGGTCGGTCACCCATGACTGCTAACCATCTGTCAAAGTTTCTCGAACGACGATACACAAACGCTACGAGCGACTCTGGTACATAACATAGAGCGTCTTGCTGTTGCGACCTACTTCGCTATATCTTGCCTACAGTCCGTATCGTCCTCAGACTGAAGAAACAACACTAGTCTCCCTCATGACATCCTAGTGATTGACGTGGGTAAGTTGTACGCACCTTTTTTGAGTGTATTTTTCTTTTGTAGTCAAATACGAAGAGATACGCTAGACAAAGTTCTGGCTATAGTTGTCCTTGGGTCTTTGGTTCATCGAGTGCGTCAGACTGTTTCCTTCGTCGATGCTACCCGCTACTTTCGTCTGTACACTGGATTTTGTCAAAGCTGCGGCCTCGTTCTCCATAGAGACCATGGACATGTAGACAGATACAATCGACAGGAACACGACGATAGCTGCAATACTCATAGATAGACTCATAGGCGGACCATAGGCTCTTTGAGACAGGTTGGTAGCACTCGTGCTCGTCGAGCCTGATAGAGCTGTGGTGCAACGTGGGCCACCCCATGACGTCGAGTGACTGCACTGGCATCGCCCCTCGACGCACTTTCCCGTCTTTAATGATGCCGTCCCAACGCTGCTGCCAATCGTGCAGTCATCATCGATGGTACAGAAGGCTTTACCTGACACCTCTCGCCACGGATTGTCTTCGTCTACGTACTCCTCAATATGTTCGTCAATCCACGTCTTGGTTGGGTGAGTCGATGGGTCGCATCCGACTTGCATGTAGTTGTCCTTGTCGAGGTCGTCGCCTTGATCTTGGTACAAACGGATGTAGTCAATCTTCATGAACATTGGAAACGAGTCGCAGATCGCATTTGCCACGGGGTCCGTACCATTTCCACGGCATTCTTCGCCTGCATTTGGAGGCGTCGTGCCCCATGAACTTGACAGAGCCACATTATAGATCAAGTACATGGGCTCCTCTAACATGTTTTTTTGTGGGTTGTTCTTCTCGCTGTTCTGTGGTACATTGGAAAGCGCCTCCGTCGTCACTTCGAAGAGTGCGCTCCCGTCCAGCATCCAACGCACGTATCCGTTCTCGCCTGTAACCCACTCGAGTTGGTACTTGAGGTAGCCAAGGTAGCCGCCCAAGTGAATGGGCCAATTTGAGGAAATCGCATCCATCTGGTAGTTGAACCCACTCATTGAGCTCGACTTTGGCGTCGAAGAGTTTCGAGGAGTCGTGCACAGTACGTTGGTATTGTCTGGATCACAGAGGTAGGCGCCCATGTACGAGTTCATTATCGGGTAGCACGTTCCATTCGAGTTGATACCCCAGTGGGAGGTCTTGGTGGCATCCATGAAACCCAGGTCACCATTAACATCGACCGATGCCGGACACGTCTCAACGCTACACGTATTCTTCGTGATCCCAGATTTCACAGATGCAGCGACGGTATCATAGTCCTGCTTCGCCTTGGGATCGGGTCGACAGTGATTGTTGGCGCCGTAGCGTAGACCTTGGTACCACGACTTATGGCCCCGTTCCTTTTTGTAGTGGGAGGTTGGTACATCAATCATATTGGCACCAGGCGTCTTACAGTCATACGTGTACACGCAATACGGGTCAGCGGCATCAGCTCCAGCAGCATCAGCGGGGAAGAGACGAAAGTCGGTAGGCATGCCAGGAGCGATCTGAAGTGACGATGAGATGACTGTGCCACTGCCTTCAAGAAGATCGATCTCTGGAGCACCCCGGCCTTGGTTGGGGTTCAATCCATAGCCAGGGTTGTCGTTGCAGGCATTGATCCGCTGGTTTTCTGGAGGAAGGACTTCTGGCTCACACTTGTCGTAGGAATATGGCCACATACGGTTGGTCGACGCCGAGAAAATGGCTCGCCCTAGGTTCCCCATCATCCAGATACCAGGCCATGTCGGGTAAAACTTGGCCGTCTTGGCTCGTCCTGACTCACCGAGTGCCAGGTCTGGGTTACCGGACTCTTTTGAGACAGCTCCAGGCAGCTGAGCTCGTACCTCGAGCATGCCACCCTGGAAACAGAACTTGTTCCACGATTGCACCATAGCAGCTCGGTAGTAGAAGTACGCGTTTTCGTATCCTGGAGGATGCCTATACAAGTTGAATACTTTGAAGACATTTACTTCATCAGTGACTTCAATGTAGAAGTAGCAAGTGCCATCGCTGTCACACTTGGTACTCGTCATATTGTGCGAGTAGAGCTCAAGGGCACCGTTGACACCGTCAGGTTTTTCGAGCGAAGTCCATATGTGGTCGTCCCCGGGCCGGAAGCTTCGATTCGCGACGTTGTACTCGTCACTCATGACGAGATCCCATGTCCGTCCACGAGAGCTGATGTACTTGTGCTGATCTGCTGGTGTTTCGGGATCCACCCAGATTTTGATACCCGACTTGGTCGGGTACGTGGTCCCCGTGAAGTCTTTTGTGGCGGCGAGAACGGTGCATACCGTCACGGTCGAACACAATAGTGTCCATATCATGATAGCTGCAAGCCCCATTCCGAGAGAGAGGGTAGTGTTCGTACAGGGTTCGATGCAAAAAGTCGGTCGTCGATTTACTTCGTCACGTGTACGTATTCGGGATGTAACAATTCGGACGTCAAAGTCAATCTGAAACACTCGAGTACAATGGAAAAGTCACGTGAGCATCACACAGCTTCTTCTCAAGTGATGGTTGCGACGAAAGTGATCAAGATCGTTGGACCAGTGAGTCTTCGTCACGAACGCGCGAGCGGCACGCACGCCATTTCGCTTGTCTGGTCTGTTTGTGAGGTTGTTACGAGCTTCAAGTCCATGAGCTATCGATACAACATACTAACTGACGCGGCAGCAGCTGTAGTCTCTTGCGACACCAAAGACGTTGCGGTGTGGAGTTTAGGCGCTGTCGATGGCCAATACGAACATTTGCATGGAATATTCAGGTGTTGTTAATGCTTGCAGATTCTCGGCATCTAGGTCCTTCCGCAAAGTATCTCGGAAAATCTCGGAACTGCAATACGTGATGACAGTCTCTGCACTCACAACCAGCAGAGATGGCGACTTGCTGGCTCTCACATCTTTGCGAGACAACACAGAAAAGAGCGTTTCTGTACAGCTCACTCTCGTTAGTTGTGCATTGACGAGCACACGATCTCTCCACTATCAATTTAATACCACAGTTTCATAGCTAGGGATTGTCGTCGACTCGAGTCTTTTTGTGCCCGATCGTCACCAAATCATGACTAATCAGAGTAGTGAAACAATAAATGTACCGAAGCAACCTCTCATGCAGTAGTACCTGCTACAGCCAGTTGAAATACTTGCATTGTCGAATGCGCGTAGTTTTACCACTGTGTGATTGCTTTGTTCCGGCAATCCAGCTATTAAATGTAGCACATGATTTAAACGTCCAGGATCTAGGTTATGAGTATCGTTGTCCTGAACCTCTTCCGAGAAGGAAGATCCATTACAAAAGCGCAGCACGCTATAAATAATCGTTACTACGTCACTGTTTCTCCATAAAAAATAACCTCACCTGGTAACCTTGGACAATTTCGATTTGCGTACGAAACACATGTACCAATTATGGGACATCGGATAAACGACTTCGTCTGCTCTACGATCGCGCGTGCAATCTCTTATTTTTATCGACAAAGAGTATCAGAAAAATGTTGCTTTCCTACCATTGCAATAAATCTTTTAGCATTTTCGGGAAAAGTCAGAATTGTACGACGAATTTCATATACAAATCATGTTGCAGGATCACTTCCGCTAGATGCACACCAAATTAAATGAATGAGCAGTCTAGATGAGTATTTGTGGCATACCAAAAACGACGAACAGCATAAAAATGAGCTTGAAAAGCGATCGATATTCGATACGAAAGAATGTTATGAAGTCGGCTTTGGAGGCTTTCAGCTACATAATTTTTATGCAACAAATAACGAGTCGAGCGAGAGACAGATTCTTAGGTGCGAATCCCATCCTCTTTCATTATGCAAGTCAGCCATTTTTGCATGCTTTGTGCTCATTATATCATTCATCGAGATAATTCAATTGCTGCATCCTGGGATATAGTGTAGCAGAAAGCTCGTGTGTGCTGATACAAGTCGTTTGAGATATAATTGCGCAGGCACGTTGATATCGTGGATGTTTCAAAAGAGCTGTACCAAACTTAACAGCAAGCACCAATATGTGCCGAGCCGTGTCCAACTTTATGGTCGGCTCTACACAAACTGGACGCCCATGTTAAACCAAAACTGGCGTTAAGGTATTAAGGATTGCTGGCGAATTAGAGTCTGCTGTACGAAGTCTGACACGTGACGTGTTCACACCCGAGAATACTAGACAAAATGTTGCTTGGCGTATTTAGTATAAATAGACAAGACGCCGCAACCCTTACACGCAAAAAGCCCCCGCCCCTAAATTCGATCGTTGATAATTGATTAGAAAAATGGGCTAGAAAAAGTGACGCGAGATATCACGCACGTTCGCTATAGCACAGCCCACAATTATTGTGCGTGTACGTATATCGGACATTGTTAGGCTCGCACCCTTTTATTTTAAATTCTTCATGCTTTTTTTGCTAGGTAAATATTCGTAACAGTAAGGTCTGATCGGTCAATATCAAGCCTAAAATATGTTGTTCTCTCTTGCGACCCTCACAAGCTCAACCAACTTCGCGACCAAGTTCCATCCCCCGGTGGCCTAGCAGCTACTCTAATGGTCAAGGGATTAAGCCGTGTCGATGCGTATAGGATTATACGGTTGAGACACCGCAGTATTCACTCGCACAAACGTTTACCTTGCATTTCGAGGAAATAGCACAAGAAGCGTCTAACACCAAGAGATGACATTTATTTTTATTACTTGCTTGATTGATCGGATATCATGGCCAGAAGTCGGCATTTATAAGACCAAACACGCCTTCAGATATCAAAAATTTTAGACGTTCATCTGCGACTTCGAATGATATTAACCGGACGAAAGTTAGACCACCAAAGAACAAAAAGATAGAATCGAAGAGGAGATCAAGAGAAAACAGTTTTAATGGCGATGAAGACGTTAAAAATGTCATCTAACTTACATTTGCCGATCAGGAGAAGTAGCAGCTACATCACAGAGTTTACAAGACGAAGAGGAAGAGATTGTATAGAATCTAAATAAACATGAAAGTGTACTGAACCATGCTATAATGCTACTTATCGACATCTCAAGTGGCAGGATAAAGATGTCGTTAGAAATGCTCGTTTTTACGTACAGCGACTGCCGCATGTATTTCAGTAATAGGTGCTACATTTCATTATGCATAAAGTCTCTGTGGCGTTTGCTCCGCTCGCGACAAGATGGGCTTCATCGTTCACGACGGGATTTGACATGTTTTGCGACTGACGACGGGTGCGTTATAATGAATTATATTGGGGAATTGAGCATGTGGACGAATGTTGGATGTTGTGTTGTGCCAGGCACGATCTTGATATGTATACACTACCTTGACTTCCAGTTCCAGCACCATGTAACCGTGTCATAGAGTATGCTAAAACGGATAACTTAAGGATAAGATAGGGGAGCGCGCTCTGGAGCTCGCCCTTTAATAGAAGTAATTCAGTTCGTAGAACTGAATCAAGTTGCAAAACACTATATAACAGCAGTGACTGAGGAAATATGATGCCGTCAATGTATGTACTAACACAGAACAGTATACTTGGACAACGCGATCGGCCTTTGCTTATGCGCGTCCAGCATTTGCTTATGTGATCTTAATCACCTTAAATTGATTTTAAGCCGATCACATGCGTGCATCACAATATTGACCTAGCCATAAAGTGACACCTATGATGCTAATCGACCTATGAGGAGGACAGGCTAGATCGTATTTAGTACGGGTAAGGTACGCCTAACTGCGTTATTTACAGACACACAGATAAGTACGATTTAAAAGTTCGGCATTCAACCTTGCGCACACTCACTAATAACTTCACCCTTCGGGCTCACAATTACACATACTCACTTTCGACATAGAACAGTTATAAGGTGCTTTATTTCTATCCCTTACCTTAAGTCCGCACCTTTTCTATCGAAGTTGCATTTCGCTAAAAAGGGAGCGTACCTAACGGGGCGATGTGACATGGATCTCGTAATTGAGGTTATTATACAAACGAAGCCTTATCCTGAATTATATGGCTGCCAGTTCATGTGATATCGTAAGGGGTGGTAGTGAGGAGGTGAAACATTGTCATTTCGAGGTCATCTCCGTGCAGTTTACTAAGCATTACAAAATAATTTACAATACTTCTACGATAACGCTTCTATAACATTAATATAAATACCATACTTTTTATCGCAACTGTCGTGCTCTTGTAAGGTCCCTTTATTCCTCCTTCGCACCGTCTACGAACAAAGGGCGCCGCTTCTATAGTATGGACTAAATTCTACGTGAAACATTACCAAAATTCACGATTCGGATGTACAAAGCGGCTGCACGGTAGTCATTTTGGCACTCATTACGGCTAACTACTTCATTGTGGGTAGCTTGGGTAACGCTCGGAGCAGGAAGCGCCGAACAAACGTATGGCCTAGACCACTCTTGACAACATTAGAAACAATAAGAGACAGGCGCAGGTGTGCGAAGATAATCAGACAAAGTTATTGCGTATTCTTACGGTTACGCGTTCAATTTGTGCAGCATCAAGAATGCAGGCATATTTGTAAGATACGACCGTGTGAACGGGTGCAGCCCTACTTTCAATACGTAACAGACTTCCTACATATTGAAAGAATGGCCTGCCGACGAAGCATCAGCATGTATCCTAAGAACCGGAACCTGACTGAAGCCTAGAGTGCCCAGAATATTGATATTTTAAATGTTGCAGTATCGGTTTGTTCCTATTAAAAATATCTGGCTCATGATAGAGTTATGTCTGTCATGCGCGTAATTAGTAGTACAATCAAGATATTTTATAAAATAGGTAGAGAAAAAATATTAGTGATAAGGATGTAAATATGGGGTTTGACAGGCAGGGTGTGAATCTAAGGAAAAGGGGTGTGAATATATCAATTCCCTAAATTTAACGCCTAAATAGACTAATCAAAGTTGGTTGCTTCGAGTGTTTACTCAAGTGAGGAAAAGGGAGTGAATTTAGAAAGAGGGAGTACATATGGAAAGGTAATTGTTATATCCACGACACCTTTTTACTAACCTACCAAATTATTGAACGCACACCACGTACCAAATTGCTCTTAAACGCGATAGGTGCTTGCTTATACACATTAAATTAAAACTTTGGACTAAACTGAGCGTACAGCATCAGCAATAGAGCTAGTGTACAACGGAGAGTACAGTAAGACCTTTCAGCAACATCGTACAGCCTATAGCGGTAGCGATAGTGTACCGTACAGCGAAAGTCACCCCGTCACAAAAGAAATTCCGATTCGGCTTGAGCTGGAACTACTTTGACAAAGACAAAGAGTAATCATCCAGAGTGTACAACGAGAGCGCTCGGAAGCGCTACTTCATCATTGCAGTCTTAATCTTACCATGACAGAAACAGATGACAACATGCCAGAATAGAATGAACTGGACACAAATATAGCATTCATCGACCGAGCAGCCTTGATATGTTACGTCAAAATGCAGGGGTGCGAATAGGCTTTTCATACACAACAGCACGGTCTGATGCTGCGCTTGGCACAATATACCGTAAGTGTGACCGTGGTGGCGAGTACAAAAGACCGATCAAGGTTCCAATTACAAAACAGAACCTTAAGAGCAGTACGCGCCTGTCTGCCTGCTTGTGGAGGGCAATAGGTAAAGAATGAAAAACACACTTCCAGATTCGTATAGCGCGTTGGTAGCCGTTATTTAAGAGCACATTCAATTGATCATACAGTACCGTCAATATGGTGTGACGTACAATAATGTGATGGATTTAGTAAAAAGGTGTGGTGGATTTAACAATTCCCGATAAAAATCCCCACATTTAATAGGAAATGACAATCTTCACATCCACTTTTCGCTATACCGAACCCTTTAATGACACACAACAGTATGCTCGCGCAAGACGCACATATGAATTGCTGTAGCCATTTTGTACGGCACAATAGGATTTTGAGCTAATCGTGACATGACGTATCCTGCTTGATGCTATAGCGCAGTACTGAAGCGGCTCGAGAACTTCTACCTACAATTTTGCTCACCACGATTGTACGCTTATACCAGTCATCAATCAGATAGACGATTTGCCTTGTATATGCCTACTAGTCCGGTATTCTCGTTAGATGTTATGACGTTTAGGGTACTGTGTTGCTTTCATAAGCTATTGTATCCAAAGGCCTGTGTGTAGGAGACTAAATAGTACAGTAAATATGTCCGTCTATGTCAACCCGGCAGTGTGACATCATTCTTTGTAGTCAAACAAGACCGCGCTGTCCGTGTTTACCGCTGAAGGTCTTCAATAAGCTAGAATCTTGTGGTCTGTGTGTACGGGATGTACTAGCGTCGATGCGTTAATAGGGCTAGAATTCTATCCCTCTCACCTATGGGTTTATATATAGCGTTGCTGCAACATGATTAAGTCAGAGAAAGACTTAGGCTCTAGTGACTCGCTGAGTCGTCAAAACAATGTACAGCAACTTAAGAATTGTAGAGTCGACCAGCTCATTGAACAACAAAACGTATCGAGAATAATAGCACAAAGTGCTCGATAACAAGCACTGTTCTCTTATTGGCTTATATCGTGAGCTGAACTATATATAGAATTGAATCCTTAGGAATGAAAGTGCGTACGATGTAACTGACTAAGATTATACTCATTAGTGCAGAAAACTTAGCATCCGAATGTTGAAAGTGGAGTTGTCATAGCGGACACTCCCTTCCGGGTCAACGCCCCAGCTGCCAGGTTTGGTAGTTATAGTGGGTGATATGTGTGGTTACACTAATTTCTACAAGGGTCTTAGTTTGGTTAGCGCAGGATACAGAAAGATCTCACTTCTAGATTGGATAAGCCACTGACGAGGCCCTCGGCGGGGGGCAGAATCGCGTCTGGCGCGCGTTTTAATATATAAGTATTTTACCATGCTTTCTATCTTCCAACACCAAATCCAATTGATGGCTTACCCGTCAGCGCTGAGATCGACGTAATTAGCCCGAGCTTTACGGTTATGACGTGAACCCATAACCGATAAGACATTTAAGTATCTTGAGATAGGGGATCTATTTCTGAACCCGCCGTATGATGTGAGTAAGTCGGTTTATAGAACAGAAATAAGTTTTGAAAATTCATGTACCCATTTTGGGTGGTTGGCGGATAGAGAATGGGATGTGCGTCGTGAGTAAGTTAATCCAAGAGCATATATATAATTGTATGTTAGAGGTACTCATTGATGTTGTAGATGTTCTAAGGAGACGAGTGTGAGAAAAGAGGGATGAAGTAACGTCGTCATCCACAAAGTGTGTTCGACGACATGTATTTGATCCATGTAAAAGAGGTATTAAATTGGGGAAGGCCCCACTTCCACCAAAAGAGGAAGTTCACCATAACCTATAACTATTTGAGTGGATATCAAGTACTTCAAAAAACTTCACAATATATTTTTATCCGAGATGCGAGACTTTCGCCGCCATAAGTGTCAAACATATACTGGTTATCCCTCTGCCCGCCCTTGGTTACTTTTGAGTCAGTTATATACGGGATTGATGCGTGTGTGGGACTACCACTTTTTGTGAGGTCGCAATTAGTGACCTAATCATAGTGCTGCACCTTTAATGCATATCTACTTATAAGGAGTGACATGCTACATCGCACTTGGTAGGACGTGTAAGTCTACGTAGCGTCATTCACAGATAAATATGCTTAATCGCACTGTTACCCAACAATTGGTCTAACAATTTTTTCTGTTCAACACTGGCTTGAAATTATCGAATAGCGGGAAGCCCGTAGTAAACTGGTACAGTCAGCTCCCTCTATAACATCCCCTGGTATAACATCCTCCCTCTATGAGATCCAAATTGGGGGTGGACAAACATGGATGTTATAGAGGGAGCTGACTGTAGTATTATGGATGGTGTCGTAAATATAGAAAAACTGTATTAATAAGGATGATGGCGAAAACCTCATAGTAATCTGGTATGAGACACCGAGACCAAAGAACCCTGACCCGGGAACCAACAAGCGAAGGGAGGTCGACTGGAAAATGGTTTACAAATTCCAAATATACCGGATGGTTTAGAAACCCGGAACCAATTTACATATGTCGGGTGGTGAGTAAGGAAGTGGGTAGCGATCACAGATGCAATTGGTTTCGCGCGGGTTCGAGTTCCACATGGTGAAAATATAGAGAATTGATTTTAAGTTCCTCCATACTATCGATATTTGGAGGCTGGGAATAAGCACTTCGGTACTGCCGCGATGTAGTAGTTACTCTACCCTTGTAAAAAAAGAACGTCCGTCCCCAATCTAGATTGGAGTTCAAAATGAAACCCCATAAGATGTGGCCGGTAGTAGTACCGTACAAGCAGTAATCGGAGGCATTAAGGGCCAGTAATAATGGCAGGACCCATATCGCTCCAAAATGACATTGCAACGAATGACTTAAATTGGAGAAATTCGTGGTCCTAAACAGGCGCAACAGTGATTAAATACGATCAATAGTGGAGTCGAATAACATAGCAAAGGAGCAAAGCTTGAAGTCCAGAAGAGAAATTCTAAAGGCAAAATTCTAAAGGCGAAAGTCCAAAGGGGTAGGTCCGAAGGCGAGAGTCCAGCGACGAAATGTTAGGGTGAGACCAATGTATCAGTAAAACAACCCGAGCCCATTTAAAATGGGAAGAGTACCCTTTTTCTCAACGGGTGTAACAATAAGGAGAACTATAACTGTAACCGTAAGCGACCCAGAAAGTTATGGGGATAGTCAGGGGGGGCATGCCCAGTATCGGATTCTGGGTGCCAAAGTCGTAACTGAAGCTACCATAGTAAATCGCGAGCTACCGCAGTGTAAGACTAGAATGACTTAAGCTGCAGTTAATCAAGTCCTGAAAAATCACTCAGTATGAAGAGTAACCACCGTGTGAACTTGAGCTTGGAGATGAAGTATATTGGGCAAAGCATCATGGAAACGAATATCATTCCGGTGCATCCAAAGACACCGAATGACGACATCACGAACGATATATAAAACCAAGAAGAGACTGTAGTTGAAACGTGTATTAGTATCGTGAGTTGGCTCAACAGAAAATAGAAGCACTGAACCCCATCCAAGGGGAAAGTTGAAGAGCGATTGAAAACGGGTGAGCCATGTAGCCCAAACTTGTGGGGAGAAGTCACAATCCAAAAAAGGTGAGGCGCTGTTTCCAAAAAAACGCACCCATGATAAAAGTGGGGGCGGTAACCGAAAGATGCTAAATCCTAAACAGAGCGCATTTGGTGAGGCCGGAAAAGCAGGTCTGCGTAGATGGATAAAGTGTTCCACATTTTGGAGTCCCGAATTTACATCGCGGGTGGCGGGCTGGCATCCAATCTTAAGCGGGAAGCGGCAAGGGTGGAGTAGTGCTCTTGTCAATAATGTTCCGAATGCAAGCCACGATGAATTCAACCAAAGAGTAGCCCCCGCGAAATCGTAGTCCTGATAAGCGCAGAAAATATAGGAGGTAGAACCGGCCCAATAGGAAATACTCGTAAGTTTTGGAAGTTGACGGGTGACTGGAAGTGGTCCACGCCACGATGGGAGTTTCGGACCACGGGCGACTGTTCACGGTAGGTGCGTCATCGGCGACCGCGATGTGGGTACAGAGCGACGTTTGAAGATAGTAGCGAGCAGGAAAGCTTTCAAATGCATAGTATAAAATCAGTATCAATTTCACATTTACACTCAAAGACAATGGCTGGATTAAAACAGTAAGGACCCCAGCAAGCAGTAGATGCGAGCCAAGAAATTCGAACAGAATACGACATAGTACCTCGCCCTGGACTTAGGCCGTGTAGAAGTAGGGATAAGGATGTGGCTGTAAACGAAGGCCCACAAGCTCAAAATAGATCGAATGGCCTAAGGAAATTGTGTTCAGCTGGTAGTTAACTTCGTCTGACGGGATTGTCCCGCTAGCGTATGTCCAGTCGCATGACAGGTAACATCGATATTTTAGAGGAATGGAGTGGTAAGCTTGTCAAAATTCGAATTGGAGCGCACGAGCTTCTTCCGAAGACGGGTATTCCAAACGAAAAAAATGAGTGCCAGTATGCACGTGGTATTGCCCATTGCGATTATTGTGGGCATTAGCGAAATCTGAGCTTGTAGTAACCGGTGCATAAAGGATATCGTAAATATGTTACCAAGATGAAATGGCCTTATTGAAGAGTAGAATAACCGAAAGCGCCTAAGTTGGAGCCTAAATATACCGATTTAGTCCTGACTGCCGAAATAATCTAGCAGAGCAAATGAACGTAAAATGCTGTGGACCATATTACCGTCCAGAGTAAGTCCAAGCCGTCCTGACCGGGCAGAAGAAATTACCATTTGATAAGGCGATATTGAACTTGAACTTGCAGAGGAAGCGAGCAATAAGTGTGCTGACTTGACCTTGAAAACTAGTCGTTGGAACATGACAAACGCTGGCTGAGTACACAAAATGGGTAAAATCAACTTCTTCAAACGACCTCCTTCCCCCAGGGAGTGCGACCTCGATGAGACCAAAGCGTACACAGTTTTCGCATGTGTACGAATAAATGGAAAAGTCGGTCAACATGAGTCAAACTGGGCCCATAGTAGATTTTAATGAATCCGGTGTGGCCAGAATTGCCCACGACGTCAAAACCCAAACGTTCGAGGTCTAGACGGAGAGGCTCGAAAGAAACAGACCAGAGCCGAAATGGCAGCATTACAGTCTTAGCCTTATTTAGTCGCACACCCGACGCCGAACATAAGTCGTCTACGAACCGAGGAAGTCCTCGGCATGGTGGCGATCGTGCAATAGACAGCTACAGTCATCAGAAATACTGAGGATCGAGTGTGTGGAAGACCCACACTGAACACCCCGATCGTGAAGCTTGACGCACGGTAAGTTGATAAAAGAATCAATAAAGAGAATGAAAAGTGCCGGCGAAAGAGGGCCACCCTGGCGAATACCCGCCCCCCCTACTTTAAACGGGGCCAAGGGCGTCCCGTTAATCATTAAAGACATAAGGTGCCCGAATAGAGAACCTTAATCCATCGCCGAACAGTATGCCCAACCCAAAATGCATTAGATGTAACGGGGCACACCTTATTCAAGTAACTGAATAAACCTTGCACTGCTGACAGTGCAAGAGTGTGTGCTTCCGACTACCTCACGTACACGTACGTGCAGAGGAAGATTGCGTTACGGAGTAAGAGTACTCGGTAAAGGTAAAAAGTAGAACTGTATTTAGTATAGTTATTCCTTTTAGTATAGTTATTCCTTTTAATAAATCCCTATTTGACTTCATTTAACTATGTCTAAATACAAACATGTATTATAACTATCTGCGCGCCACTAATTGCGTGCTTCTGTCGTGGATAGACTTTATTGGTTGATATCTTGCTCCTATATCAACCAATGAGCAGTGTGTTACATCTGCGGAGCAATATTATCTATAAGGATAATATTGTGAGAATATCGTGTTTGTCCTAACGTAATATTCATACTTGATATTTACCTTATGTAAATTATCGTGTAATGGAGGCACCCCGTTTACATTAGAAAAATATCCACGGTGTCCCAAATAGCGCTTTCGAAGGCCTAGCGTTATTCACAGACACACACAGGACGTGGATATGCTACATCGCACTTAGTACGAAGTGTGAGGTACATTTGACGTAATTCACAGACACATACACAGAAGAGGCTGGCTACATCGCACTTAGTACGACGGGTAAGGTATATCTAGCATTATCTACAGACAGACACACAGACAGAAAGTAGGTTTTAAAGTTCGGTATTCACCTTGCGCCCAGTCAATAGCAGCTTCACCCTTCAGGCATGAGATAGTCGTATTTGATTTCGAACTGTCTCTGCTTATGTATTGATGCACGATAGCGCTGTCAGCTTGTTTCCTAGCATCTAAACGCCATTAAAATTAGGGCATTACTCGATCGCCGCTACCTTATTGTTCCGTCGCCGGCAGTTTTACCCAAAAAGGCAGCAATTACCTGAAATTAGACCAAATTGGGTATATCTCAGTCGCCGCATACTTCCAACACAGATACGTCTGCGACAATAAGTGTTATTACGTTTTATCGTTTCGTTTAATTTTGTTTTATCGCACAAGCCGCGACTGCATGACGTTCTTATATATGGAATCCTTTCTGAATGTTTATCGTCTTCGTAACATGAGTTAAATAGCGTTATGTAGTCAAAGATACAGGTGAAGAGTTGTGTCCAGCGTGACGATGCACACGACAACGCCTTGGTAATGACTTCAAATTTACATGTGTCATTCACGGGTACACTTCATCCCAACCTCGATCGGGTACGTCAGCAGGCATTGTGCCTAGCATGTTTCAAGATTAACATTGAAAACCTAGTTGACAATTGTTGGCAATGAAAGCTTTTGGATAACGCGCCGCGGTAGCACTAGTACGAGCAAAGTCTTGTGCATGGATTCAATTGTTCTAGTTACACTGAACCGCACTACCATATGATGTTTCAGTAAGATTCTATGCCGAGTCACTACTAACACTCACTGTGATCAATGGAGTCACTTCTGACGTCAACTCTATTGGAGTTGTTATTTGTACAATGATACCTCGGAATCATACGCGCAGGTTGCACAACCCTGTGGTCAGGAAAATTTACCAGTATCTGTAGAAATAAGGAGCTACCATCGTTAGACAAAACAATTCTGTAGCTACAAGGATATAGACTTTGCTTTCCTCAGTAAGTAGAACGTCCGGTCGAGAGCATGGGCAAAAGTGGCGCGTTCCTTCTCCTCTTAAGCCTCAGCCTTTATGTCATCTCGATCTGGCAGTCTCAATCACGAGGCGCACTATACTCAGAACTTAAGCGGCCTTGCGTTTCAGCAGCATCCTGAGATCTTTATCATGTATCTGCTGCATCTCTATCGCCTTGCGCTCGAAATCTTCCACAAATATTTCACAACTCTTTATCTCCGTGTCCACCTGGCTGGCCACAGACGTCGGAAGAAATAAAATCGATTCTCGTTTATCACTCATCCTTTCGGCTTCATCGATTGCACATTCTACTTCTTAGAAGCACATAATAAGCGTAAATATGAAACGAAAAGATTGATGAATAAATGTATAAACCGATTTTGTCGAATAAATACCTGTTTCGGGTAGCAGCGACCGAGCGTTCCCAATTTGGTCTAAGTTTGGGTAATTGCTGCTTAATTGGGTAGAATTGCCGGCGACGGAGAACAAGATAGCGACGATCGCGTGATTCCCTAAATTATAAGAAATAAGTATTATCTTTTATGTGCAAAGTGTGGCTGTTATTGAAGAAGTCGCTGGTGTGACATGCTCGCCGCAAACGATAGTGAACGCGGAACCAAATTTTGTCCGTCAATTTTTATGCACTACATATTGCTTGTTCGTTAATAAGAAGAAACGCTTCATTCAGCTGCGACACTTATCGCAGCTCATTCGTAGCGCGTACTCTGTGGAGATCAAAGGGAATTTGAGACGCATTTCTGCATACTGAATATCACAAAGACGAAAAACTGAGCATTTTTGTTTACAGTATTTCTAGCTAGTCATACATACTGGGGATTGCTTCACAGCATATGATCTGTAGCTACCATAAAAAGATCGTTTGCATAATCCTCGTAATAAACCTCGTCTTTTTATACAAAAAGATAATCGATTCATTTCGCCAGATTTCGCACACAGCAAGGGGGCGGCATCAGGCAGAACATGTTCCAGCTTACGCTGACATCTGCGTTGGGCGTTAGATGTAAGTTGTCGTATTTTGAACACGATCGTCTGCACCAACAGCTCGACATTTATGTCAGCGACTTTAGACCATATTCAAGCGGTCACAAATGGCGATGTGTGTCTTTTCTAAATGTACTCACTGGCTACGCTGACATCACAGCAACCAGACAACCCGAGCTTATTCCATCGCAAGTACCACGAACCGACATACTGGCGACGCAAAGATATATAGATAAAGAATTCTCACAACACAGTTGTATGTATGATCCTTAAGGAAAATTAGACTGGAAGCAAAACGCCTAAAAAGTGTAAAGCTTGACGGTCATTTTCGATCTCATTCAACGTGAGCCGAACATAAACCGTAAATATCCTTTAGAAACCAACCGTTACTTCACAGACGCTGTTTACCGAGCACCCAAGCTGTAGCCATGTCATCCTCCCAATTTTATTTAATAAGCCTACCAATATCAGCCAATCAGAACAACCCACTTGTGGTAAAGATCGACAGCTCTACGAAGCCACCCAAGATGTCGGGTGTCGAGCAGCCGCTGCTGTCTGTGGCCTCAGGCGCCAGCTCTGCGTCGCAACAGACGCGTGGAATCGAACGTACGCGTTTCTTGGACCGTCACGGTCGCTTCAACCAGTCTCACGGTCGCTTTAAGTACGGAGAAATAGTTTGTGTTCGGTATACTTTACTTACGTAAAAGAAATACTTTACCAACTGTATAAATTACTTTCACATCCAGCGTCTATCGAAAAGGTGGCCATTGGCGTAGAATCTACTGGGACGATCCATTCCATACCGTCATCAATACGCGCACGTCAAGGATCGTCGTGGGTGTCTTTGTAGCAGTGAGTGATGACGGCGTATTCATTTTCTTCTCAAGTCGTGCTGAAAAATATTTTTTATAATATATATTACTGACATGTTGGTATTTTATTGTCATATGTCATTTGTTGCAGTATTTTATCATCATCTTTCTCTTTGCACTGGCCTATCTGAACGTCTCGGTGCGATACCCGACGTGTCATGTGGGACTTTCGAGCATAATGGACGCTTATGTGTTCTCGCTTGAAACAATTGTGAGTCTTGGTCGAGAAAGTTGGCGATTTTTTTGGCTCAGAAAATCAAAACTAATCTTCTTTTTGGTGCTTAGATGACAATTGGGTACGGTGCACCTACGAACGATATTTTCTATGGTGGCTGCTCGTCTATTGCTACATTGCTGACCCTTGAGGCGGGTTTGACGCATTTTTGTGGTTATATAAAAAAAATTTACCCACTTGGCTGATACTTGCTGTTTGATTGCAGTCTTTTGCTGGTATTATTCTGGATTCCGTCTGTATCGGCATTTTCTATGCGCGATTCGCACGTGCTAATGTGCGTCCGTAGCAGTGACGATTCACTATTCTCCTTTTTTGCTTATTGACCTGACGAGATCTGTTGTTTCTTCCGTTATTGTAGCAACGAGCGAATACAATCATGTTTTCGAACTCAGCAGTGATTCGCAAGATCCGCGGACACTACTATTTCATGTTCCAGACGTGCGAGCGACGCAAGCACCAGCTTGTGGAGGCGCATGTCCGTCTCTATGCTGTGCGGCACGAAGCAGAAGATGAAGAAGTGGATGGCCATAGCGACTTTCTTTTTCAGTGCCACCAGATGCGAGTGCAGCAGCCTGACGATGATTGTGGCGCGATGTTACTCATGGTCCTTCCTCAAGTAGTTGTGCATCGAATTGACCAGTGGAGCCCGCTATTTCCGCCAGAATGTCTACCAGCGGATGGTAGAGACCCGAAGACTTGCGCAACTTACCCGGATCCTACTCAACGTCAAGTGGATATTGACAACGGAAGCCGTGAAGGTAAACCACCTGGTGATATCAAGGTGTGCAAAGCGCCTACGAAAATGCAGATCATGAACCATCTGTGCAAGAGCAGGCTGGAGGTTGTCGTGATTTTGGAAGGAATTGACAGCTCAACGTCCAACACAATGCAGGCGCGTTATTCATACGTTGATGAAGACATTGCATGGGATGCTACGTTCGAACGCTGTGTAGTCACGACTCCAAAAGGTCTGTGCGTCGACTTTGATCGCTTTCATCTGTTGAAACCAGCGCCGTTGGACGCAAAGCGATGCGTCATGTCGTCCCAGTTTTGAGCGAAGCATCGGTATTGCTCCTCGAAAATTTTGGTGACTTCACGCTGCAATTTCTTACTGTTCGAAGGCTGTGAATGAGTGAGGACTACCACTCGGTCTCCTAACCTTGTGGCATTGGTAATGAATGGGCTAGTTGTTGATGAGTGAGGTGTCTCATAAAGCATTTTGTGCCAGGGCCTGACAAGTTATGAATACAAGAACTATTGCACTGTGCGACGTCTAGCATTTGCGACCTAGCTTTACACGTCGTAGAGACTATGGTAAATTATGACAAGGTCCGAATCCGATGATTCCCCGTAAAAGTGAATGTGAAGGGTTTTTTATGGACATTTTACTACGTGTAGCACTAAACATAAGCGATACCTATAATTGTCTGTAAGCAAACGGTTCCAAATAGGGTTGAAAATGAAAGACCGATTTCTATTTAATTAATATACCACATTTAAATGGATATTGGCTAAAGGTCAAAATATTAGACGCGCGCTCCGATGAGA
>JH598455.1:136638-197929 GCA_000173235.2 Hyaloperonospora arabidopsidis Emoy2 | reverse complement strand
CCGGACAAAAAGCGTTCCGTTACAAGTTGGCCGCCACCCAACCCGGCGAAACTTGAAGCCACTTCGCGCGTACAACCATCATGCACTGTTGTTACTTCGAAACCCGCTTCACACCATGGCTACTTCAACGGACCCTTCACAAACACACACACATACTATCCTCAACGAGAACTGTAACGCGAGTCACACATGTCCATTGGTCTGATGATAACTTTACGCGTACATCAACATATGCGGCTCCTATGATTGTTGTGCGTAATGTGGACTACACACTCATCGAGCGTATGGGAGCAGATGCGATACCAGCGAAAATTGGTGCGGCCTTATCGTCGTGGGGATTGTGACTGTCTTTACAGAGGAGCTCATACGGGTATTACATGGTCGTACCTTATAGCTGTATCTTTATCAACGATACCTTTCGCTCACCCATATTCTATTATGACTCACTCATTTTGTTGTGTACTCAGTTTGCTTACAGATGTGATCTCGGAAATGTACGCAGAATTTGGACGACCAATGATTGCTGTTGATTAAATCCATACACGAAACTCCTAAAGTAAGTACCTGCGCACTTAATTGTGCCGAATGCCGTCTGCACGCTTCGTATATGTGCTGTCTCCAGCCAAGACTTTGGACCTATCGCCTTCGTGCATCCTGAAACGCACGCAACCTCGCCTTCTTTCTAGTGCACACGAGTTGATTGAGCAGCTACGAAGATTATCGCAGAATGAGGTCAAGGCCTTATTAGGAGTAAGCGACGCTCTGGGCAAACTCAATTTCGACAGATTCCAAGTTTTTGACACGTCAAATATGGCCACAGAGGCTTCAAAACCTAATAAAACCCTGAAACAGGCAGCGCTTGCGTTTCAAGGTCCAGCATATCAAGGATTGGAGGTCCATGACCTATCGGAGTCGGACCTCGAGTTCGCCCAGACCCATCTTCGTATTTTGAGCGGTCTTTACGGGGTCCTGAGACCCTGCGACTTGATCCAGCCGTATCGGTTAGAAATGGGTCAAAAATTTATCAACAACAGAGGAAAAGACCTATATGCATTTTGGGGAGATACTATAGTATCCGAATTGGAGGCAGTTTTTCGTGACCAAGAGGCCAAAGACAACACGAAGCCACAACGAGTGCTGATCAATATCGCGTCGCAAGAGTATTTCAAGTGTTTACCGGCTTCGGCACTTGAAGCGTCGGGCATTTCGGTTGTCGAATGCGTGTTCAAAGATGATGGGAAGATCAAGCCGGTGTACGCCAAACGTGCTCGAGGGCTCATGTGCCGCTACCTCATTCAGAAACATGTGGACTCAGTAAAAGGCATCACGGGCTTTGACTTAGAAGGGTACAAGTACTCGAAAGCAGCTTCGAGTGACGAGACGCTCGTGTTTGCTCGCACTGCTGCAGCACAGAAGCTGGCACTCCAGCAGACGAGAGAGGCGAAGATGAAGACTGGTGCTAAACCGAAGGAAGAGGTAGACGAAGCTGAGCCAACGGGCAAAAGTCGCTCGATCGCTATGGTCTCAATCGAAAACGATGATGATGATGATGAAAAGTCGCCGTTGCGGCGCTCTACACGCAAGAAACGTAAGACAAACTGAACGGTCTTTGGTACGATGCCGCTGACAACAACACTCCAGTCTAAACCGCACTCAGGCTCTCTCTTCTCTGGACTACGCATTTGGGCTAATGGTCGGCGACCACGGCCTCAACGATCACATGCGAGATTGCAGAATAAATGTTGTGGCCGATTCTGTTCATGTTGGTCTAAGCAATCCCGTCACTGATGAGAGGGTGCGTATGCTTCTGTATGGTTTCATTGGCTGAGTTGACGCTGCAAAGGAGATCTGACGCTGAGTCCGGATGATAGTGCTACCGCCGTAATCCAGGCTGTGATGACAAGAGTCTCAGCAAGGCTTTTGTGCAGCGGTACTAGTCGACCACTCGAGAGCTTGGCGCAAAATAGGAAGAAGCGACGCAATGAGATAGCGGTATTGACCGAATTGGCATTAGCACAAAAGGGTGATTGGTGCAACGTGAACTCTGCATGCTATTTCGCACCGAGCAAGAAACCCGATACTCCTAGACCGACGCTGTTATGCACCCGGATACATATTCCCCAGATGTCGTTTCACTCACGGAACTCCACCCACCAATAAACGACATATGACCAGAAGCAAATTTAAAGCTTGCACGGATAACCTTGCGGTCAACTTCGTCTCGCGTCCCAAAAAGCCATCGATAAGTGTTTAGACACATGATCACGCGAGAAAGCAACACGTACCATAACACACAATTTGTAGGCGACAAATCGATCAGCAGCACCAGTGCCATTCAGCCCAATCCTTGCGGTGTACTCACACCGTGTTTTTAGCCACATGATACGTCGAGGAAGGCGATCCCAAATAAAACCAAATAAGAGTGTAAGTCGCACAGTGCATGCCCGGCTCTCACTACGCGCAAAGAATCCACGTGAAGTCCCTTTGTTGACTCCACGGCCAATTCGACAAACACGCAGCTTCCCAATGGCTGCCAGGAGTACTTTGACCACCGATTCTGAAGTTCCAGACACAAGAAGGACGAGCAACAACAGCTTTGCTCCTATTCGGGCCAAAACTAGGAGCAACAAACCTAAGGCACATTTGAGGCCAACTACGTGGTGGCAGCCGAACCCGGTCTAAATGATCCAGAAATGTACAATAGGTCCCTCGAGGATACCCGCAGCTATCTCTCCATGAACTCTTTTGCTTTCGATGCAGACCGGAGATCGTGGTCGACGTCAGGGTACTCATTATTACCAGTTTTGTGAAATCGCGAGGAGTCTCTGGATCCTGCTCGATGGCATCGTCACTACGCGGGATGTACTGGGACCCGTCAGTCTCAGGTAAAAATTGCTAAAATCCAAGATGCACCGAAGTGTATATGTGTATATACTTAAATGGCTTTGTCTCCTTGATCTTGAAATGAGGAGGTCAAGTGATGGCCACGGTAATTATGTGAAGCTGCGAAGAACAGGCTTTGCAATGTTATTCAAAAACCGCTGGTTAACAAACATTCGTGTTGTTGTGCCCTTGCAACGAAAGCACTTGACATCTCATCCCGGGCGTGACCACGCTTCAAAGATACACCGCAAACTCGAGGCCGTACGTTCATAGATAAGCTTGTATTCCCAGCATCTCAAGTCCACAACAAAAACCTGCGATATGCAAAATATTACCGCGTCGATGACGACAGCACCTCTATATAGCACTTCATATCTTTTCCAAAAGACTAGTTGACATTTTTGTCCTGTTCCACACGCGAAACCATTTAAATAGAGCGCATTGTCCACAAATAATGAGCAGTACCAAATGCCATTGGCCCACCTGGCAACTCATTACCACGGCCATCGCAGAGTCACTACATTGAGAAACGCACAATTGACTTCTTCCATTGCGATCAACATCTTCGGGGTGCTGCAGTCATTTCATCTGCGTAGCTGTCGTCGACGGCAACATACGACCAGACGTTGAAATCTTAAATACCTTGCCAGAATCCAAATCGGTTACCATTATAGGTGGCAGCAAAGCGCAAGGCTTTTTCTTCACGATACGATCCGGTGAAGTTCTATTGTTTGACGTAGCAAAACCATTGCCTACTTTAGAGTATCCGAGCTTCAGTCGACGGCGGTGTGCGTTACGAAGCTTGAGCATTACCGGGTGACTACACAGCTCTAGCACTTCGCAAACATTCGTGACCAGGTCTTCAGGCGACAAGAGCGCCAGCGACCGTCCCACCGCCGCACTAACTAGCTCGGCGCTGTTACTAACAGCACTGCCACATCCAGCTAATGCGAGAACGTCATCTTCAGCGGCGCTGCACAGCGCCAACGCTACGCAGAACATGCCTTCGAGTCCCAACAACAGGCACACGTCCCAACAACACATCAGTGTATCGAAGCGTAGTTGGGAGTGTGATGCTGTCAACGTCACGTCCGAAAATAGCGTCGGAAACCACTTGTACGCCAGCAAACACACGGGCAATCCCGCTTGTTCTAGGGCTGCGTGGAAGCACGGCAGATGTAGACCAACCACTTCTTGCAAAACATCACCAACTTCGACAAGCGATCGGAAAAGGTCGAAGTGGTCGCGTCCAGTACCGTCACAGCAAATGCCGAACACGTGCGGTAGGATCCGAGCTATAATACCACGAAGGAATCGAAAGGCTTCAATCTCATCGCTCTCCAATACTTCCAGCAAGATGAAGGCGAGCCCATTCATCCCTTGCATGTAGAAACACGGAGACGACGACGTCGACAATCTAGTAGACGAAGGCGACAGCGGGTTTTCATCAGTTCGCACATCTAATGAGCAACTAGACAGGAAAGCGTGCAATACACGTCCCAAGCTTTCCAACCGGACGGCACGTTCGTCATCATCAAGCTTCGGTGCACCAGCCGAACCAGCCAGCCACTTTGCAGTCCGAGGAATATCTTTTTGCACTTGCAAGTCATCTCTGAAAAAAGAGATAAAAACACACATACACAAACTCACGGTGTTAGCCACATCTCGTGAGCATACGCAAGATACCACAGAAAAAGCGTACTCTTTAGAAAGCGCCGTGCCGATCAGCTGCTGAAACCCCTCCTTCTTCTCGTCGAGTGCACGCGCAGGATCCAACGCCCACTGGAAAATCTGCTGCCAGTACTTGGAGCGTAAACTTGTGTTTTTCTGAATCAACTGAAGAGCTTCGATAAACCGGCCGCTCGATTGCAAGATCCGCAGCATTTCCGTGAGTTCACTTCCTGGTAAGTACGCCGCCGACTTGGTCGCACTTGTCCAGTCTTCCGCCGACGGCAGCAACGGTGGAGCAGGTACTGCATTAGTTCCAGCCTCGTTTGCTCCGCCCTTGTCGTCGTGTGCAATAAAAAAGGCACCGTCACTGCCCTCAACATCAGCAAACACTTGGTCGTCCACATGTCGCATATTCATCGCACTCTGCAGCTGCAATGTATCCACGTCAAAAGACTCGCGTGCAGCTGCTGCAACTGCTCCCGGTTCAACTCCTTCCGCGATCGCGATGGCGCGTCGCACAGCATCGATCCACGCTCGTCGATCCGACTCGGACGTCGCTTGGAAGACCAGCGCGTGCGTGTCGACCGTCACTGTGAAGCAAAACGGGCGCTCGGCGGTCCAGTCGTGTACAGACTGGGCGGAACTGCGACTATTGAGCAGGAACACGCGCTTCAGCGTCTTGTTTGACTTGCTTTTCATCGACAAAGTCCGGCTCTGGCTCTTCTCGACTGCTGCTACAGCAGGTGTGGCTACATTCACTTGACAGGTCAATACGGTGCCAGACAAGTGGACAACGTGCTCGGTCCAGTTCCAGTCGGACTTGCGACTTGAGGTCCGATACCGCGATGCGAGCGACTGGAACTGCGTCAATGGACCCGACGATAACTTTGCACAAAGTACACCGGTTTTTGCTGGGGCGCGCAAAAACCGAAGCGATACCGGTAATGGACCGGTAGATTCCAGCAGTAACTTGCGCACGACGCTGGGCGGTAACGTGTGCAACATGACGCCGTTTACGCCCACGAGCAAGGACCCGCTCGGGACGTGGACACCAGCGACCAGGAGGCTCTGTGACGTCTTGACGCAGCCCTCGTGGATCCACTCGTAGACGGAACTCAAGAGCGCCATGTCAGCGCGTTGGGGCCTCGGTACTTCAACAACGTCGCTCGGTGTCGGTGTTTCGATTGTCGTCTCGTCGCTGTTTCGATGATTCCAGCCAATAGGACTCGATGGTCGTCGATTAGGTACGACGACCACGTTCATTGCAGCTGTTTTGAGTGCGGTGATCCACTGACGCATGTCGTCAGCTTGACGCGCACTAAGAACCACTTTGATTGCCACACAAGTTGCCGTTGCTGTTGCTGTTGCAGTTGCCGAACAGGGGGGCCAGGTTGCTGATGACGTAATCTGCGATACGAGGGTCACTTGAAACGCATGCTGTTTTCCGACCAGAGGAAAAGGCAACGTCTTGACAGATGAGCCACGAACAGCCAGTTCTCGACGCAGCGTCCTCCCATTGGTGCTGCTTGTGCTGCTGCGGTTGTGGTTGCGGTTAGGTGACGACGCAGACGAGGTGGACGACGCCCCAGACGACGCGCGACGCGCACGAGCTAAGAGCTTTTGTTTCTTATCCGCGTCCAGCACATACTCGCGGAGCGTCCCACTTCTCTTAGACAGCACAAAGTAGCGCTTGTGCCAACCTCGTAGCAATGGACTGCGCCCTTCGCGCGTCCAGAGCACGCCTTCCATTTCGAAAGGTATTGATTGCGTAGAAACAGCTGCCATGGAGGAGTATTATTAGCCAATCAACGAGTCGATGTTCAGCAATAACCTTTATTGGTAAAAATAAACGCAAAACATGCTGTAGCCAATCATAACGTGCTGTCGCCGCTCAGCCACTCGTTTTTGCCCTTCAAGTAGCCAGCCGCCATTCACTTGATTGTTCAGGACGTTTATTCAGCACGTCTGGCGAGTATGGAGAACGCCGCCTCTCGCTTTGGCCAGCACCTTGCTCACACTGGTACGCTTACATCCGTGCAACCAACAACTTCGTATATGATAAAAATAGAAGCACCTTTTGCACTGTCGCTGTACCTTCAGCCGGTATTCTATCGAATGATTGAATTAACAGTTTTTTGCTTCCGTATTCTATTGCAATGGGCGTATGTTTTCTGTCGTAGAGAAAAAATACCGTGACCGTGCCTTGAAAAAGTTGACCGTCTACTTAACGTCCAAAAACGAGTGGACAGCGCTGGAATGGGACAAGCTCTGGAAAGCGCTTTTCTACTGCATGTGGATGAGTGACAAACGACCGGTGCAGGAAGAGTTGTCGTCGAATTTGGCGGCACTGGTGCACCGCATCCCGACCACGGACTTGGCCCTTGAATTTGTGCACTCTTTTTTTCGGACCATGCACCGAGAATGGCACGGACTGGACGGTCTCCGGCTGGATAAATTCTACTCTCTTGTACGCAAGTTTGTGCGCGAGACTGTAGCACTTTTATGTGTGCAGCACTGGGATGAGAAATGGGTCCACGAGTTTGTCACGATCGTGTCGACGGAGATTGTGAGTCAATTGCCCAATGGACTGCGGCTGCACTTGGCCGATGTATACTTAACGGAGATGTACAACGCCGCCGGCCAAGAGATTACGACCGAAGCTTTCGTGGCGTTGCTCGAGCCGTTTATTACGCTATTGAGCAGCGAACATGACAAGATGGTGTTTAAGCGTGTGCGGGAGTCCGTGTTTGAAGATTTGCTGACCAAGTACAAGTGTGGACCTCAGTCGGAGACGAAGAGAGATGACAGTCAAGAGGAGACGGACGAAGAAGAGGGCCACGAAAAGGAGGCAAAGGGGTTCGAGCAGGTGGAGGTCGCCCAAGTGCAGCACCGTATCTTTGCCATTGCATCAGCAGATGAAACGGCTGAATGCAACCGCTCGGCGCTCTACACCCTGTACAAGAAGTTTTTTGCTACCACGCACATTGACTCGTTTCAGGCTGCCCAGGAGGAGGCTATTAAGCCTAAGAAGATTGTGGACATCGAGAAGAAAGAAAAGAAAGTGAAGCCTCTTGCACGGGAGACTGTGAAGGAGTGTGCGGACGTCGAGAAGGCGGGAGGTGAGAATCGGAAGAAATCGAAGAAGTCCAAGAAGCGGGAGATCGAAAACGAGGCTGAGGGGGACGCGAAGGTGAAGGATTTGGTGAAGACGGAAGTCAAGCAGGTTGAAGTTGCGGTGAACGGTGAGAAGGTGTTCAAGTCCTTGACAAAGAAGACCAAGAAGCAGAGGTGCGGTACTGGCGTGAAGGTTGAGGAAGCTATATCGACTGTTTCTCAGGAAGCCACAAAGCAGGAGCTTGTCACTGTGGTGAAGAGTGAGGTCGTCGCGACAGCCATCCCTACCGGGAAGAATAAGAAGACGCAGGCAAAGACGAAGCAAGAAGTGAAGGAGGTGAACGAGAAGGCTGTGAAGGAGGAACCTGCTTCGTCCGCACGAAGCAAATCTTTGGAGAACGAAACAATGGAAAAGGCTGTGGAGAAGGAGGTGTTCGTTACGAAGAGTGGCAAGAAGCTCAAGCGGTGCAGTTCGTGTGGCGGCTTTGGCAAGGATTTGGTGCCAAAGGACAAGATTCGGTGTGGTCACTGCGAACGCACTCAAAAGGTAGAAAGAAAGAAGGCAGCATTGGCCTCAAGAAAGCGGAAGGCCGAGTCACAAGTACATGTTGCACAAGAGGAACAAGAGAAGACGGAGTCGAGCAAAAAGGTGACATTCGGCAAGAGCAAGGTGCTGCGACACGAAGTGTCGATCAAGAGACTAAAGGCCTCAGCTAAGCGTGGTGTCGTGTCGAAGGATATGGACGATGTTAAGAGCGTGTTGAAGGTTACAACGTCGCCGCCAGTCGCGTCGAAGAAGTTGAGAAAGACAAAAAAGACGAGTACGGGCACGAAACGGAAGACGGCTGCACATTTCTTTTGAATTGGTAATCATGCGCTGCAAACTGCACGAATAGTTGGGCTCGTGTCGTATGTTATAGAAAGCAGGGGACATCGATATGGCTGCACTAAGCTACATGAAAATTCTTACATTGTTGTTGAAATTGGAGTACATCGCTGCCCTTGCAGTGACGTAGATTTTTCGTGAGCTAGCGACATAAGTTGATGTATCGATATGCTAGTGGAGGAAAATATTGTAAGCGAGAGAGATATCGCGTCGGCCAGTCTTTTGATCCTGTTCGAGTGCTGCTTTTATCATCACCTGACAACCCCTTTCCGCAGCTACATCATTGTAGCTTATTTAAAAAGTCGGCTTTTATCACGTTGCCCTGACTTTTGTGTGATGTCACTTTGACAAGCAAACGACATATACAGTGTGCTTGTCTGCATCTGCAAGTAGTTAAGCCGGAGCCTTTTCATTGCAGCGTAAGATAATGCGACGGAACTTCAACGATCTTGCTTCAGTATTGTTTGTTACGTTGAAACACATGCACACAGCACGATCGATTCATTTGCAGCAACATATTTTTCATGTAAGATTGGAAGATTGGAAATGTAGAGGCCACTTAGTGAGTTATCATCACATGAGCCGCCACCGGCATACTTGATCGCGATTTTAGTCTGCAGGTTATAACTCGCCCACGACCAAGTTCCTTACCAATGATTAGCAACAATGCTCTGGCGCAGGTGAAGTCGCAAAAATCGGCCGTCATCATCCTCACTGCGTCACACCTAAAACTGATCGCGTACGATGCAGCAGGGATACAATCGAAAGACCTGGCAGGTTATACGACGACTGATAACACCATAGAGAAAATCGTTTCCGGTTACATAGCCACCATTAAGCATATCGATTGCGAACCGGCGTGCTGAACGCCTTTAACATTGCCAAGGCGGATATAGGAACAAAGCAGGAGTGCCAATGCGTAGGCAAGAACTAACTATTTACGACCAATCCTGTGGTATTTAAGTGGTGTATGCTTGCTTCATTACATGAGGTATACTTATATGTTGAAGTTAAGCGATTGTCAAACGCGCAACTGTCGATTGCAATGGGTCACCGCTGGTCCAAAATTACGACGAAATCGCGAGAGTCAATAAAAGTGGCACAATGCAACGACTCGGGTGCCCTGAGAACCTACAAGCCAAGGGTCCGTGGTAAACCGCAAAATAGAGGAAATTATTATCCATGTAAGTGTCGCCAATTCAAGTACGAAGCAAACAGCAACCAGCAACCAAGTACCTGTAAGCACGTACTTGTTGCGATCGTATCGACCACCACACAGCAGCCACAGCTCTGAGAGCCGATATGCATACCGGCGATCCAGAAAGCATAGCAAATTCCTAGCCCCGATCCGAGTGGCTTCGATGCAAGTACAATACCGTCGGACATTTTTATTATTACAGCAGCGACAGTTTGCCGAACGACAGCAACCTCGCTTGTTCGTATAACGGCAACCAGACAATTCGATCTAAGGCAAATCAAGGGTTGTGCACTTCGTCGTACAATATGTTTAGCCTGGATGACATAAGCGAGCAGAGAAGGCCACTGTAGCGACTGAATCGTCCGTCTGAGGCCATGTTGACTTCGGCAAACGTCGTTGTTCGTTGTCACACTTTCTGCTTAACATCGCTGATAGAAGCTAAGGCGGAGCTCAACTAGACTAAATGCACAAACCATCGGCATGCAACCGTTGCAGCTTTACCGGCAAATGACAATTGCTTTTTTGTTAGAGAACGGAATTGAACAATCGCTTTTCGGCCGAACACGAGTCACCCCGGACAGCAACGTCCGAGGTATCAGGTACTTAAATAAGATAGGGGAGCAAGCTCTGGAGCTCGCCCTTTGATAGAAGTAATCCAGTTCATAGAACTGAATCAAGTTGCAAAACACTATATAACAGCAGTGACTGAAGAAATATGATGCTGTCAATGTATGTACTAACACAGAACAGTATACTTGGACAACGCGATCGGCCTTTGCTTATGCGCGTCCAGCATTTGCTTATGTGATCTTAATCACCTTAAATTGATTTTAAGCCGATCACATGCGTGCATCACAATATTGACCTAGCCATAAAGTGATACCTTTGATGCTAATCGACCTATGAGGAGGACAGGCTAGATCGTATTTGGTACGAGTAAGGTACACGTAACCGCGATATTTACAGACACACAGATAAATACGATGTAAAAGCTCGGCATTCAACCTTGCGCATACTCACTAATAACTTCACCTTTCGGGCTCGCAATAAGTTCATTCTCCGTTACCTACTTAGATGATCGAGGCGTACCATGTCCGAGGCTATGCTTTATCCTTGAACCTTTATCATTGTCGCATCATTGCCGTGTCACTTGAATAAGGATCATTTTTGGTGAGACGTCGCACTATTTTTAAGCTAGCGAGTCAGCTGATGTCCGATCAGATCGGACACGCACTTCTCGTGAGCTAGCTACAGTTCATTGTGCTAGCTTATGTCTGTGGCGTTAACTGCCACAAAACAGGATTACCCGATTTCAGAGGGTCTGGAAGCCACCCGGTTCTAAATCATCCCCTATTAGTGCATGTTAGCACATCAAGCGGTGGATCACTTCGCTTAAAGGCGAGTTCATACTGCTGTGGGGAGGCGATATACTTCGAACTGTGACCATACGATCGTACGCGGAGCTCTGCGACTTGTAGACGTACTCTATATAAAAACGATAGTACACTATCGTCGGACCCCACATGCTTTGTAGCGGGTACCCACTACGACAGGGGCTCCATACGGACGTCAGTGTGTTTACAATCGTTTTGTCACACCATTAATCCCTTATGCTCAGAAACAACGTCGGTCTAACTACAGATCGTTTCGTCACACCTTCTAGCTCTTACCGTAAACAAATAACAACGCGCAGCTATTATCAGAGCAATACGGTCCAAGACAAGCCCTTCGTATAGTTGATAGCTGATTGTCACGCTCAACTGATCATAGTCTCTGCCTGATTCGTGACGTGGTAAAATGGTACCTACAAGAGTCCAGTCGACCGTATAGTAGAGTACACTTCACCAGTGTTACGCATCGATCGAAAGTTCGACCTATACGATATAGTACTAGATCCATCTGCTTATGCTCTTCACGCAAAGTCCATGCGGTACGTGCGTTAGACATTCCTAGGCTATCGACTTACACGACTCCATTGGCACAGGAGCCACGCCAATCACCACGACCACTTATCAACTTCGCAGCTAAGAGACACAACTCTGGCATACTGAAGAGGATTCATTACCACGACACATCAGTCGTACGACCATGCAGTTGGCTTCGAACGGGGCGGCGGGTTTTCAAAACTACCAGTCACCTCCCTTACCCGACTGCATCAACGATGCTGCAATGTCTCCACACGCAACCAAAGAATTCGGGAGTCCAACCGCGGAAACCGGCGCGAGTCAATCACTGCACGAGGGTGACATGTACGGGAGCCTCCGCAAAGGAGACCCCCTCAAGTTCTTCTCGAAAGAATGTGCCGGCATCGTGGCGGCCACGATTGCGTCGGCGTTTTCGACAGAGTGCCTGAATAGCGTGATCGAACCGATGTTAAAGCATCATTTTTCGTTTAGTGGAGCCGAGCTGGCAGCCGTGCTACGACTGATTTCGATGCCTTCAACTTTCTGCTTCTTTTTCGGGATGCTGTCGGACTGCTACCCGATCATGGGCTTTCGCCGCAAAGCGTACTTGATCATCTGTCTAGTGGTGACTGTGTTGAGCTACTTCGTCCTCTCAGCATTGAACGCTTACGCAGAAGGCCTCGAAAAAGGTACTGGGGGCACCGGCTTGGTAGTAGGCATGGTTACGTTTGCAACTGTGGCTAGTACAGCAAACATGGTCACGTTCATGTGCGTTCGCACACGAGTGATCGAGCTGTCTCAGCGCGAATCGCTGGCTATGCGCGGTGCTATGATAGGGACGTATGTCATGTTCCGATTCGCGGTTTGCATGGTCACCTACGCTTGTGTGTATGCTGTCAGAAGCAGTGCGCTGCACCATAGTACGGAGATGGTTTTGTATGGCATCTCGGTGGCTTTCTCGATCCCTCTCGTGTGGAAAGTTTGGCAGGAAAAGTACTACTCGCTCTCGACTTCGATGAAGACTCGTGGCCAAATCTTGTGGAAAGTCATGCAGCAGAAAGCAGTGTGGACCATTCTCCTATTCTTGTGCATTTCCACCTTCTTCAATAGTATCAAGTTTGGCGATCCCGATCTACTCATTCGGTTTTGGGCGGGTGTTAGCAGTGACAACATACTTCTGCAGCAAGTCATGACTTATGGCGTGATGTCGTTAATGGTCATCGTGTGGCGCTACTTCTTGATGAATCGACCGTGGCGTGCCTTCTTCGCTATGTCGACCGTGCTGCTGGTCGTTTCTCAATGCATTGTGGCTATCTTCGTCAGTCTGGACATCCTACGAAGCCCGTATTTCTACCGCGTGATGACCATATTCCCGAGTATAGCAACATGTATATACTGGCTGGCAACCATCGTGCCACTTACGGAGATCATCCAAGAAGGCTCGGAGGGTGCTATCGTTGGATTGATGATGTCGCTGCACTATTCGGTCTTGATATTCGTTCAGACCAACTCAGCCGGGCTGTTCAGAGGCACCGACTTCTACGACCACACGAAAGTCGCATTGGATTCCCCGAACGTGCGATCGGATGTGCTGATGACAGTGCTGTTGAACTATGGCATCAACGCATTGGCACTCATTGGTATCTACTTCCTACCGCAGCAGAAACTACATACCCAGCAACTTCGAAGTTTCGGCGGATACACCAAGTGTGCGAGTGCTACCATTCTCGCGTTCATTGTGATGCTCTTTTTGTACTCGCTAGTTGTCACTCTATTGGCGTTGTTGTCATCGACGTCGTGCCTTGGCATCGCCGGTGGTGATGGCTGCTAAGGCTTCATTACAACCGTTACATGTACGTCATCATGGCGATGCATGCGTTCAAGCCCTTCTGGGTTGTGTATCTGTTTGTAGGGTCCGCTTCGCCATGAAAATGATGTAACAGCATCTAAGCCTGAAAATAAACACTTCTGACCTACTTTTCCTGGATGAATAAAGTATTATTTCGCTAGTCATTTTGACGATGTGGCCGTTTCGTATTTTGTTTACGATTATGTGTTAGCATTTGTGCCACTGTTGGTGAAGCTAAAGTGTAGCGGGTCTCTTCGAGAAATCTGGATACTCTACATGTGCAGCTCTAATGTGTGATGTCAGCTTGCTTCCACTGTTTCACTGAGCAACATAATTGTTGTGTCCTTAAGGTGTGTGATGTATGCCGTCTTCTGAGTTACAAGCATTCTTTCGGCAGTTGCATATACACATTTTTCAGCAGATGACAGTGACGACTGCGGGTAGGTACACTCTTCTAAAGGTGACGCGGCACTAACATTAACATCCATAACTGATTGCAGTGTAGTATCAAATAGTAAATACACCGGAAACAAGTCCGTCGGAACAGCACCGTGAATACGTCTTCGTAGACGCGCGGCACCACGCAATGACTCACTATCGACGCCTGATAGATAGTGCACGCGGACATTGCAATCTCGGGCTTAAGAAGATGCAAATGCAAAAGTCTTAAAATAAGCTTGGTTTCGACAAAAGATAAAGTTTTGACCCTTTTGTAGCAACGGGAACGCGCTACAATAATGCGTTAACGTCTAGTAGACTCTTTTCCATCGAATACCGGCAACATCCAAATTGCCCTAAATATGCCCGTGAAAGGCAAGGAAGTTGAGAAACTTGCCGCTGGATGTACATCGCTCATAATCTTCTCTGCGTTCGCCGAGTCATTGACTCACTATAACACCGACAAGCCTGCTTACGACTTCCAGCTTGCCGTCATGTTATGACTGTTCCGAATGTCATATAGTGTCGCTTCAAGATAGAGCGACCGCTATTGAGTTTTGGCGCATACAACTACTTTGGTGAAGGACCCTCCTATGCATACATTCAACCAGCTTTTTCTGATGTTTGTTCTATCGAGATCTCTGTTGTATAGACGCTCGGAAGTTGTTCACCTTTCTTCAGCGCGAAAAGGAAGCAAGATCTTTGTCATTTCCCACAAAATACACGACACTGAGCTCGAATTATTTGCAGTCAGATACACAAATGCTAAAATGGTCGACACGTCATAAATATTCACGGCAATTCCAATGAGTCGTAGTTACAAAATCTGCCAGCTCTCATTCAACACCGTTTTCAAACAGTTGTGACCTATGTTAAGGTTTTTACAACTGACAGTTTCGAGTTACTGCGTCTGCGGCACTGGCCGACACATAATTATGAGCAACGGACTACATTATAAAATAATAACGGACTTGATGATGTCCGCAAAAAGTGAAGGTATTGCTGAATCGTTCGCCTCCATTGAAATGGGCGGAGTCAGAAAGGCATCGAATAGCTTTGGGTATGGTGACAGCAAAATAAACGTTTTTTAGGTACATTACAGTCATTTAGAAGCCTAACGACTCGCCAATGTCAAACCGCAGGGGGCCTACACATCCTCCTAGCAGCTTGCCAACATATAAGATGTTAGCGTAAGCAGTAACAACTCTGCCTTAATTCGTAGCCTACCGTCATCCTCGACTGGATGACCCATAGGAGAATGCATGGAAAGTGATTGATGTCCCCTCCGAGAGAATCCACAACCACTTGCCATGTCGGTGTCAATTGTGCGGAGTCCTTCGCGAGGACCTGTATTCTATTCCCTGTATCCATAGCGATAATCGACAGGACGTCATCCATTTTATTGAAGTGTCGTAGCTGGTGTGCCCAGTGCACGATATGAAGCTTTCAGCGATGGTGCGGCTTTGTTCATATACATCTCGTAGTCGGGATGATTTAGGTAGGCTGCGTCGGATCATGTGTTGCAGGATAATTTTACTATCCTCAACGACGTAAAGCCCTCGTAAGTGCCTTGCGTAATCCGACAAGGAGACCTCTGTATTTTGCGTAATCGTTCGTGGTGGTCTTCGCTGCATAAGATACGCAGGCCATCCATTGAATTCTCGGGTAGAGTCCATCTGAGCCGATAAATACAATCGCCGACCCGGATCCGCCCAGACCCGAATTACCTCTGGATCCCACGTCAAGAAACAGCACGTAGTGTAATGTGTCACAGTAAACTACGCTTCGTGACGGTTGCGTCAAATTGGCCCTGTGAGTGGCGAGAAAACCAAAAATGCAGCTTAATGTAATGCCTGAGAGGTAGAATGGGAGGGAATACGTCTGCTGTGTGAGGTAGCGGCACCTTGGTGGAGTCGCCCATCCAGCAATACCTTTACACGGTCTATGGTATTATCCAAGTGAGAAAATCTGCACCTGTACCGTCTCCTCCATATCGTTAGGATTGTCTGTAAGACCTCAAGCCTCCAGTATTGGAGGAGAACGTTAGAAACCCTACCAGTGATGAGGTCCAGCTTGTGGGCGGACAGTGTTCGAAAGAGTTCTGCGATGATTACCCATACTCCGGGTGGTACAGAACTCAACTTCATCCCGAGAATGTGATGTGTTGTGGCACCAGACTCGACGAGCCCTAATAGTTTCCATGGGTGGAAGAAAGTGTCCCTTTAAGGTTTCGCTTCATCACATGTCCAAAATATATGGAATGTGCTCTTGTGAGTCCCGTCGCAGGTGGCGAACGGGCATCCTGGGCGTTGATGGACCAAATCCTAGTTCGCAAAAGCTTTTAGCTTGATTCGATGAAAGACTTGAGCCCTCCCATACAGTGGAGCCATGTATGATTTGAATATCTCTTCAAGTAATATCGCCAAGAGACTCGGCTACCTCCGTGTCATTCGTTGTCCATGATGCAGCTGTCGGTCAAATCTGCGCGGCCGTGGCGGTTGAGTGTTGTTAGTATTGCGCGTTTGAACTGGGTGCGCACACATCTTTTGTTGGGATCCGCAGACCACAATGATACAACTCGAGCCTGCGCTAAATGTGGGTGAATTAATTGGATGTGTATTCCTGGAGGAAAAGTCGGTGGTAGTTGTGTTAACAGATCCAGTCTTGAAACCACCGATAATTGCCGCTCTGGAGATAAATTAGTCGATACATGTAACGGGGATAGAACGTCCCGTCACTAGCTTACACGAAATGCTTGAGGAAGACTCAAGCCCAAGTATTAATTATCAAGTAAATCTAACTCCAATTTTTATTTTGTTTTAACTCGTACTAATTACGATGATTTTTTAATTGTACTAAGTACGACCATGTTCCCGCCTTTTGGGGAACCACTCATGTTTAGGTTAATTTGTCATTAGTCCATATTGGGTCTTTAGGACCCCAATAATGAACCAATAATAAATTGCTACGTTGTGCCCGCTATCCGGGCACAGCAACTGCCTACAAATGTAATAGTTTATTTGCTTGTATTAATCCTGTAATGTGGCCCATAACATCACCCCCTTCTCAAAATAGCACTCACCAACCGTGATTGCTCGACTGTCGAAACTCCAACAGTCACGACCGAAACTCACGATGACGGAGGCACGACCCCCAACTCCGCAGCACTTCCGAGTAACATTAGCGGGAGTGCAACTGTAATGGGGTCACATGCGACTGGTGTGTACACACCATTGGGGTGGGTGGGTTAATACACACCCACCCATTATGTATCCACGATACTTAATTGAAGATGGATACTATATTGGGGAAGTACGGTACTGCGGGGCAGTACCGTAAGTGCAAGCGCTATGAATGACTGACGCGTGTTATCGGCTCAAGGTTATATCAGGTGGTTAGTAGTAGGATACAAAAGATAGGTATATCCTTGTTCGTTAGGAATGCTAGAAGATCTTTATAAATATAAATCAGTTTAAAACTAACCACGTCTAGCACACTTGGTCCCCTGGACAACCGTGTGCTAGAGCTTAGTTAAGGAACCAACTTCCTCTGTGATTGTGCTGTGTGACCCCGTCGCACCTGGTAGCACTTGTAGTCAATCCCGCGACCAAGGATTGATACAATCCGCAAGTCGTATAGCATGGATGACTTGGAAAGTGAGATGCTTTTGAGGCATGACTATCCTCATCTTTCGGATGCCCATTGGGCTACGTTGGAGCGAATGGTTAGCCTCTTAGGCAGGGAGACTTTCGTCGGGTTCCCCTCCCTAACCGCCGAGCAGCAGCGTGCTCGGATGGAGCGTTTTGAGAGCTATGAGTCCTCACTCGTCCCTCATGTGAACAAGACGGCGCAAGAGGCGGCTCTTGCCGTCGTCAGAGCTGAGGCGCAGAGCGCTGCTCCGACGCAGGTGTCGTATACGCCACGTCCAGAGTCCTCGAAAGCTGTGAAAGTTAGTGTCCCTACGTTTGATGGGAAGTTAGCGGACAGCTTGGTCTTTTGGATCAGGGAGATCTAGATCGCGCTGACCGCAGGCCAGATTCACGACGCGAGGTCCCAAGTGACCTTTTCCCTTTCGAACCTGGGAGGTCGGGCAAGGGCGTGGGATATGGCCAAAGAGACAGCCACTCCGGGATACTTTGTCTCGTGGGAGTTCATGGCGCAGGAGATGCGTCACACATTTCTCCTGGCCGATGTAGCGTACCGTCATCGGCCTTCGTTCTTACGGATCAAGCAAGGCAAGAGGTCCGTGCAGGACTATGTCATGGAGCTTCAGAAATTGGAGGCTGCCATGGCAGGGGCTCCGTTGTCGGAAGAGGTGAAGATAACCGTGTTTATGGATGGTGTCCGGGTCGGACCCGTCCGCACGGAGCTCTTTCGTCGTGAAGCGACCACGTTCAATGAAGCGGTACATATCGCTTTGTTGGTAGATCACTGCATGCGGTCGTCCCAGGGCCACGTCGGGGCTACGGAGGCCTCAGATGGTTCTATCCCCGTAGATTTATCGTCGGCTGAGAAGAATCGCCCACGTTGGGGTGCGTCTATGGCCGGTGGCCGCTGTTTTGGGTGCAATGCGGTCGGACATTACCGCAGAGATTGTCCTAAGAACCCATGGAAGGATGTCCACGGCAAGCCAGCTTCAGCGAAGCACTCTCTTAACGCCGTAAGCGTTGTAGAGTCGGGAAACGTCGACTCCCAGTAGGTGCGGGACGCCCTACTGGGAGGTCAATGGCTTCCAAGACGGGATGGAATTTACCCCCTCCTCTTCCTGGAGACGATGTCCCGGGGACAAAACTGTTGTGTTTGTCTGTGGCCGCAGTGCGGTCAAACTTAGTGGTGGTTACTGCTAGGGTGAAGGGGTACGATGACCTCAAGACGGTCTTGATAGACTCAGCGCGTCATATAACTTCGTGACGAAGGCTACTGTGTCAAAGAATCGGGCGCTGTATACCAAGGCTGTAGAAGACTCCAAGAGTAACAGCAAGGTGTCAGTTCGCTTAGCGACAGGATCGATTGTATCGACTCGCAAGGTTTTGATACCTTTGGTAATCAGATTTGATGAGTTTGATTCAGAAGAACCGTTCATCTACTTGGACATGGACGATCGATACGATCTTATCCTTGGTATGCCATGGCTTATGAATCATGAGCCATGGATCGACTGGCTTAGTCGCACCGTGGGTGCTAGTCACAAACCCCTCGTGGAACGAGCTTTGGCCGGTCATGTCCCCTCCTTGTCTCGCGATGGATTTGTGCACGAACATCACATCCCACGTTCGGAGCTCCTCTTTGCCGGTTCGGCAGAGGCAATGGGTGAGCAAGGTTGTCGCGGATCGACTGATACCTTGGAAGGCGTTGAGGGTGGGGAAACCTCCGAACGGGAAGTCGCAACCGTGGGTGGTGGTGTAAGTGGTAGTGCTGTGGTCACTATCGCTCAGGAAGTCGCAACCGTGGGTGGCGGTGCAAATTGAAGTGCTGTGGTCACTTCGGCTCAAGGAGCAGGCGTCGTTGGACGACATATACATGAAGGAGTTGTGTTTTCTCCTTCAACAGAAGACGCAACCGTGGGTGGTTGTGCAAGTAGGGGTGCTGTGGTCACTCCTTCACAGGATGTCGCGGTCGTAGATCGAAGCGGCTTGGATGGGATTGCGGTGGAACCGCTTCCCAAGCTCGAAGAGTTGTACGGGCTTGACGAATTGTCTCATCGGGAGTTCCTAGCGGCCCTCAAGGAAGGCGCGTTGGAAGTTGTGGTGCTCATACGTCAGGAGCGACGTCAGTGGAGCTGAACAGTTCTTCGGTCATGGACCCAGTAGTGTTGGATGATGAGAACAAGTATCATCGTCAGCAAAGGTATGGCTCGGCCATCTTGAAGAATCCAGCGGATCCGTTTTATCCGCTGCTACAGGAGTTTGCGGATGTGGTCTCGGAAGATCCTCCGTCAGTGTTTCCCCCGGATTGGGGTGTACGGCATGAGATTGACCTGGAGCCAGGTACTAAGTACTGTACTACGCGTCAATGGCCGCTGCCCAAGGAGCAAGTGGACGCAATAGATGCGTTCTTTGCGGCAAAACATGCTGCGGGCATGGTTCGAGAATCGAAGTTGCCACATTCGTCCCCAACGTTCTGTGTGCGGAAACCCAATGAGAAATGGCGCATGGTGCATGCTTTTAACAAGCTGAATGCAGCTACAGTTCTGGCGTCGACGCTAATCCCCCGCAAAGATGTGCTGCAAAACAATATGGCGGGGTGCAGCATCTTTAGCGCGCTCGACATGGTCGACGGCTATTACCAGCTGCTGATGAGGGAATCGGATATTCCCCTTACGGCAGTGAGTAATCCCAGTGGAATGTTGTGGGAATGGTTGGTCATACCCCAGGGGCTTTCCAACGCGCCATCCACGTTCAATCGGCTGGTTACCCAACTGTTTCGGCCGATGTGACACTTCGCGCAGACGTATTTTGATGACATCTTTGTCCACAGCAAGGCTGAAGGGGACAAGACGGATGTTGAGGTGCATATTGGGCAACTTCGTTCAGTGTTGATGTGCATGCAAGAGAATAGTCTCTTTGCGAACATCAACAAGTGCCTCTTTGGGGCAGAAGAGATTCCCTTTTTGGGATGTTTCCTTGGGAAGGATGGAATTCGGGCGGATCCAGAGAAGGTACGGGCGATTGCACAGTGTCCGACGCCCATGTCCGAGAAGGATCTACGCAAGTGGCTGGGACTTGCAAATTATTTGCACAAGTACAGCGAAAATTATGCTGAGATGGCCAGGCCATTGACAAACTTGCTGAAGAATGACGTGATATGGTCATGGTTGGGAGAGGCTCAACAGGCTTTTGAAGCCATCAAGTTGAGCCTACACTCAGCACCAATTTTGGCGTTACCGGACGAGGATCGTCCGTTTAGTGTGGTGTGTGATGTGTCTGATTTTGCCATTGGCTGTGCGCTGCGTCAGCTGGATGCCAAGGGCAACGAACGTGTGATTTCGTTCCAGTCGCGGCAGCTCAAGACCACCGAGAAGAATTACCCAGTGCATGATAAGGAACTTCTTGCGATGAAGTATGCACTGGTCAAGTTTCAGGTTCATCTGCTAGGCAGTGTACCCCTTCGTTGTCTACACAGACCATGCCTTGGTGAGGCCGGCGACGCAGTCGCCACACTTGTCGCAGCGCATGGCGCGTTGGTTGTCATTCTTTGCGGAATACAACTTCACGGTGGCTTAGAAGCCAGGGAAGCAAAATGCGCTAGCTGACGCGTTGCCAAGGCGTCCTGATTATGAGCTGGCACATGTGGTGCACCTTGAATCGACGCTGTTTGAGCTCATACGCGGGGCGTATTCTCAAGATCCGGACTTTCGAGTTGTTATTGAGGCTCTGGGCACCTCATCGAACATCGTCAAGCTGACGAAACGCCAGCAGGCACATCTCCATCGGTATAGCCTGTCCGATGGACTTCTGCTCTACAGTGTGAATCCTGGGGATGAAAAGCGGGTGGTCGTTCCAAACGACGAAGATTTACGCCACCGAATCCTCTACGAGGCACACGGTACGCCTGGCAGTGGTCACTTGGGGCTCGAGAAAACGTATACGTCTGTGGCACGTGAATTTTGGTGGCCCCATATGTACAAATGGGTGCGGTCTTACGTTAAGCCTTGTGAGACTTGTCAGCGGGTGAAGCCCCTACCGTCCTCAGCAGCGCTGAGGACGGCAGTACCGTAAGTGCAAGCGCTATGAACGACTGACGCGTGTTATCGGCTCAAGGTTATATCAGGTGGTTAGTAGTAGGATACAAAAGATAGGTATATCCTTGTTCGTTAGGAATGCTAGAAGATCTTTATAAATATAAATCAGTTTAAAACTAACCACGTCTAGCACACTTGGTCCCCTGGACAACCGTGTGCTAGAGCTTAGTTAAGGAACCAACTTCCTCTGTGATTGTGCTGTGTGACCCCGTTGCAGCAACCATCCACGTGATGGATCAACAACTTATTTTCTTATGTGCTGTACGGCTTGTCCGGAGCTCACACTCCAGACTCACTTGCATTAATACAGGACTACTTTCGGCGTTTCCGCGGATTACGCAGAAAGAGTCTTGAAGGCATTGCGTACGATGTTATGCAGAGTTCCTGATGCGCATTCATCCGGCGTTGAAACGGATGCTCGAGGATGAAAGGAGCTTTCCACAGTGGCTTGCCAATCGAAAGGACATTCACGCCGAATAATCAATCGATGCTTTACGCGAAAAAGTATGCGAGAACTCTTCGAATGAGAACCGAGTCTGCTTTGTCCACGTTAACCAAGCAAATAACTCTTGCAGCTCAAAGCCATGTCCATCTCGCGACGAACGACAATGACACCTCGCTGAGTGTCCACTCAGCGAACGCGAACAAGACTGGATCGGGATGTACGAGCGCAGTCTGTACGAATAGCGGACTGCGATTATCTGTGGTGCGCCTCGCTGGCGTCACCACTCTCGGCAGTGGAGTTAATCTCGTCTGAATACCCAGAGCAGAGCGGCGACACGTTTTTATTCCTATACTGTTGCGCGCTTATTGTCGAGGTCCCGTTCTTGTGGTTGTGGTGATACACGTTCACCACAACGTTCTTGTTCTCGCCATCATTTCATACTCAGCACCGTGAATCACGGCACAGTTCCTGTTCTCGACGTCTTGGGTCGTCTTAACGTTCTTGTTCACCATGAGAACGTTCACGTCTGCGGTTGCATCGGGGTGGTCCGACTCCATGGAATCATATGACTGAATAACGTCTGGAACTTGTGGAGAAGCGAAGAACGCGGCTCCCACTTATCCTGCTCGGGTAGGAACCCAGCGTATACGATACTTGGGCGCGATTGAAACCGCGCGCGTCTCATGAGCCGAAGGTATCACTTTGTGGAGAGGGTCCTCGTGATCCACAATACGATCCACAATCTAGCGAACCTCGTATTCCGCATCCACAAGCGGTGGGGGGCCTCGCTATGGAAACGCTGGAGTCCTGGTTTCCCAGGACGATATTGATGAGGATGTGAGCAAGGTTGACGACAGTGAGCTGAAATTTGAAGCTGCTCTTGAGCATGCTGCACAGGCGGAGAGGACGGAGAGTAAGATCCGGTAGTAGAACCTCAAACTGCTCAAACGGATGAGGAACCTGGAACTCCAGGTTCTCGTTCATGCGCAGAAGAGAACGCAGCCGTGGTCGAAGTCATTGGCGCGTCGAGCAAGGCGGGAAGGGAGGTCAATCAACGAGCCCCTGACTCCGGTATCGGAACCAACCTGTGAAGCGTAGCCAAGCCATATTTCTTCAGCCGCCCGACGTAGAATGTCGGGTGAAGTCGCAACGATGAGGAATGTCTAGCGTATAGGTGTTGAAGATTGCCTTAAGAACTTTGAATGGTTCGATGTAGCGTGGATCGAGTTTACTCGCGCCCAGGTTGGTAACTGCTGAATCCCTTAGGCCTTATGTAGACAGTGATACACCACCACCCTTCTGGACCTTGTCCATGTTTTTTTCTGCCATGTTTGTCTGCATTCTCTTTCAGTTTAGCCACTGCAGACTGGAGTGCATCACGTAAAATCGGGTGATGGCTTGACGTTGGAGAATAAACTCCGACACAGCCATGTCATCAACTGGTCGCGCCTAATATATTGGTGCGTAGTTGGCAGTAGGTGAACGCGTACCCAAAGACGGGATAATCAGTGTCCGTGCAGTCCATCGAGATAAAGGGACACCACGCCACGTGGCATCAAAACAGAAGACTTCGCCTTGAATCGGGTGACTATATTCGCGCTCAAAATACTGTGGAATACACTCGATCGTTTTTTTTCAACCTCATCCCAACCCAGAGTAGAGCCATGAGGTGCCGTGGGACACCCACGGCAAGAAGAGTAGGAACTCGAGGGTGTCGAGACAAATTCACAATATATGGCTTCAACTCGGTTGACGCGTGTACAGCATTGTTGAGTTCGAACTCAGCAAGTGGTAATAATGCACTCCAACTCGTGAAAGAAGTAGTATAAATTCGAATAACATCTTCGTGGACTCGGTTTATACGCTCGGTTGCCCATCAGTTTCCGGATGGGCCGCGGTCGACATCTGCAGCTTTGTCCCGAGAAGCTAGAACAGTGACGTCCAAAATGCGGATGTGAATTTAGAATCACGGTCCGAAACAATATTTACCGTCTAGTTAAATATGTGGAGACCCCTCACTAATTAATATAATTTAATCGTTGATCTGCTCTCCCTCACAAGTCCAATTTACACCTTTCGTGCTGCTCCCCTTCACGTCTTGGTGCGTGAATTGATATACTGGACAACGATCTCGCCTGCAATGTGCCAGATGCGACCTGCAAGACGAGTGCTTATATGGCGGATGCTATCTACCATCAAGGGGTTGGATCCGGGGTCGTTTGTGTGGCGCACGACGTTGTCACGCCCTCTCCATTATGGTGAGTGCTTCGAAGGAACCGATATAATATGTGTAAATTTTGTTAATGTGGTCTTTTACCCAGTTTTACTTACTGGTCGGGAGGATAAACCGTCATAACGCATCGGTGATAAACCTGGACCGGTCAAAGCAAGAGTCGATGAATGTGGAGGTGCAGTTTGGCGCTGTCGCTATCAGCCAGAAGCTCTAAGAGTGTCACACAGTGGTGCTGGAGCACTTCGATAAAACCATAAAGACGTCGATGGCAATTTCATGCGAGCCAGTGGGTCGTTAGCGTCCTGACCCTAATCAAATGTGTTACATCCACGGACGCGGCGCTACAGCTGGAAAAGATCGACAGGTGGATGGTCGTCGACACGACCGAGTGCTCGATGATCAAGGACGGCTTGCGCAATGTGATAAATTAGAGCAACCCTGTGTGGCACCGCACGAGTGCTTGATGGCTTACGCAAAAGAATTATGAAGCAGCATAGTCTACGAATCTGAGCACCCACACGGTAACGTGTATTACGGGTATATTTTTTGGGTATTTTGTTTGTATATGCTCGATGAGTGTACAATCTTGATTTCGTTTGACCGGGAACGATGACTCGCGTTCATCTCGACGGCTGTCTCGACGTGGATCACCCTGGACGCGATCCAAGTGGTTGGCAGAGCCTGTGCATATTTACTACGTACTCATAATGCTATAAAAATCATTTGTTGACTCTTTTTATTTAGCTCTTTTATCATAAATGCAGACTTAGCGTCGCCATGCCATTGAAATTGCACTAAAGCGTCGGGCAAAACTGTAAAGAGTCCTTCTGAGTAGTCTTGACACCATTAATGTTTGGCTTCCACTTCCCATCTGTAGCGGAGCTACCCTAACTCCTTAGTCAAAGGAAGACTTCTAGACTCGTAGAGTCTCTTAGTGTATTAAACTAAACGGGTATAGACTTAGAGTATCTCAAGTCTTACAGACTTACTGAGACTTATAACTTAGTTCTTTAACAATCTTGTAAGCTTCTAGTCCCAGTTCAGGGGACTACGACTCCAAGGAATCACGTGGCACTAATGTCCGAGTGTACATAGCCTTAACACAGGCACTGACTCTTACGACCAAAGACGTCTAAACGAGACACGTGTCTTAAACCAAATACGTCTAAACACGACACGTGTATTAAACTGTCAAAAAGGGAACTGACTGTATTTACTGGTTTATAGCGATAGTAAACCTCACTTACGTCTTTAACCTTGAAACTATGCTATCGAATCGAATAGTCCTCATCGTAGTTCTTCTGGTGTACCACACCAGAACTACGCCGCCTCTATGAAGACCCTATTACGATAATACCATCTAGCCATAACCGATAGGGTACGGTATTAGCGCTTAGCGTATGTGATACAAAAGTACGCCTTATCAGTGACACTGATTTCTTTCTGTGTGTACCACACCAATGTACCTGGTTATCACAACGTTTGTGTAACCCCGTTACCCCTCCTTCCACCAAACAGTCGATTTCCCGAATCGACATTCTTCACCTTTCTCATTGAGATAGCTCGGAGAGAACAGATAGCCTCACAGTTGTTTTTACGACACCTTCAGCATCAATGGAGAAGTCTTCGCATTCCTCCGAGTCTTTGGAAGACATCATACGAGAAGAGAATATCGTTGATTATGACAGTGACACTGTCGTGGAAGAGGGTGAAATCCCCGAACTTGCAATGTCAGCGTCGTCCGAGCCTTCTCGCATAGCGCCAAACCCATTTCCGGTACGAAACACGGCTCAAATACTAACAGCGTTGCGTGCTTTAACCACTCTTGATGAGCCTATCATCACCAACGAGCTCGATGAGCAATAGCAACGCTATATCGAGGAGAATGAGAGTGCTAGACATCTGTATCAGACACTAGCTATTACCGAGGCGCATTCGTACTATCGTTTTAAGTCTCTAAGCGTTGATGAGTTGTTGCGAAAGTTCGTAGGGCAACCCTTGACTATTTGGCTCACAGGACGCGAGGCTACGACTGCCGACGACATTGCCGAACGAGATGATCTCAGAGAGCGATACTTAAACACCCGAAGTGACGACGATCTCTGAGTATCAAATCAAATTGACGGGAAAAGCACGTGGTGTCTCTGTACCAACGCAGAGGACGATACCGGTCGTTCTGTTACTGGCGAGAGTGAGGCCGAAGATGACAGCATGTTCACTCGCTGGGCTCATAGGGCACATCGCTTGCCCAACATGAATGCCTTTAGAGTTAGTGCTCAAAGGCCGACGTTCGGTTAGAGAGCAAACTGCGTTATGAGTTTGCTAAGCTGAAAGCCAAAGGCCAGCTACGTTCACTGTATCGCACTCAGTACTCAAAACCAGTTGCTGGTCAAACCACCACTTTTTTTACTGTGCAGACAGTCACAGTTTACCCGGTATTGGTGAGCGAGCCGTACACCCCACACATGTTGGTGGGAAGTGCGTTGGGATGCAAGCTGACCCTCAGCTCGATGCTCAAAAGCGTCAACGGCGTACGGGCACTCTTGCCGAAAGGGTACCTCAAACTCCCATGAGTTCTCAGACTCAGGGTATCCACGCCACTTCACCAGACACTGGTATTGACCTTTGTGACGACGCATCTCCAGAAGCTTCTACACATCGAACTGCAAGTTCCCTTGCTCGTCGAGCTACGCAGGAGGGGGTCGGTGGGTCGGCACAGGCGCAGGAAGACTTGGTGTCAGAGGTGCCGCGACTCCACGAGTCTTTCGCTCACGAGCAGACTGCACTGGGTCAGTATGTGACTGATAGGAAACAACTCCGGGAGATCCTCGACCAAGTACAACGCACTTATGAAAAGTCATCGACTGAGTTGGCTCGGTTGCTTGAGCAGATGAACCGTCTCAGCTCGATCGACTCGGTCGACAAGAGACTGCGTAAAGTGGAGTACAACCTGTCTCGGCTGGATGGACAGGTGGAGCTCTTGACGAAGATGCAGCTAGCGGGGACGACGTCCCTCCTCCAGGCGCAAGCGCCTTCCGGTCCACGAGAGAAGGGTCATGATATGGCTCAAGCAATCCAACTTAAACACTGGGTGTGTGCGCAACTTGCGCGGAAGATTGAGTGTATAGGCAATGCCCTTCTTCGTGAACGGCCCGATGAAGCACGGACGCAACTTTGTCTTGAAAACGGCAGACACTACATTTGTAGGTAGGGTTTTAGCATTTAATAAGACTTGGTCTCCGACTTCATAAGAACAAATGCATCCTCTGCCTTTAGCATCAGCTTGGTCTTTGTGTTTGTCCTGGCTACCAGCCATTGCATCACGCACGTGTCGTAAGACACCAAAGCGTGTCACGAGAAACTCTCTCATTTGTTTCTGCATCATGGTAGGGCTGATTTCAGCAAGCTTGTGAGGAGACTTGCTTCCACCAAGACCAGAACCACGTAGTGGTAGCGTGAGCGGAACGCGGGGGTGCGTGAGGCTATTTACATAGAAGGGAGTAAAGCCGGTCAAGGCATGAACAGCGTTGTTCAACGCAAACTCAACGAAAGGGAGCATCGAGCTCCAAATCTTAGGCGACTCAGCACAGACACTACGAAGCACATCGCCGATGACGCGACTGACTCGCTCAGTTTGACCATCGGTCTGCAGATGACCCGATGTGTACATGTCCAATCACGTGCCAAGCACCTTGAAGATGGAAGTCCAAAATTTGCTGGTGAAGCAAAGGTCGCGATCAGAGATGATTGCCAATGGCAACCCGTGTTGACAAAACACACGATCGATAAACAGCATAGCTGTACCTTTGCCATCGATGGTATCCGGCACTGCCGCTAAGTGAACCATCTTGCCTAAACGGTCAACAAAGACCACAATTCTCGTATTGCCGTCTCAGTCTTTGGGAAGACCAAACCCAAAATCCATACTGGTGGACTCCCATCACCCCGTGGGCACAGGTAACCTGGCGAGTGGCGTAGTCGAGTGTGCCGAGGGTTTGATCCGCTGAAACGTTTCGCATGTACGCACGTATGTGCTCACCCATTTGTAGAGTTTGGGCCACCAGTAGTGTTGACGCACAGAGCCATAAGTCTTTTCCTGGCCCAAATGCCCACTGAAGGAAGTATCATGGGCCTCAAAGACGATGCGATACTTTAAATCCTCATCGTGAGGTACAACAATACGAGCGGTATCCGCTACATCTGTGTGATAGCACTAGAAACCATTATCGATGGAATATCGATGTAGGCTGGCTCGCAAACGTGCCGATAAGTTACTGTCCGAGTCTTTGTGTTCCGTACTCCCAATGGCATGAACCAATGCCACACATCGAGGATATCGTGGATATGCCACACGAATTAACTTCTTAATATGAAAAGACGGAGTCGTGACCTGAGCAAGGTCATAATCAGGTCTGCGAGAGAGGGCATCGGCCAACACATTTTGTTTGCATGGCTTATACTTCACTTCACTCCGGGAGATCCTCGACCAAGTACAACGCACTTATGAAAAGTCATCGACTGAGTTGGCTCGGTTGCTTGAGCAGATGAACCGTCTCAGCTCGATCGACTCGGTCGACAAGAGACTGCGTAAAGTGGAGTACAACCTGTCTCGGCTGGATGGACAGGTGGAGCTCTTGACGAAGATGCAGCTAGCGGGGACGACGTCCCTCCTCCAGGCGCAAGCGCCTTCCGGTCCACGAGAGAAGGGTCATGATATGGCTCAAGCAATCCAACTTAAACACTGGGTGTGTGCGCAACTTGCGCGGAAGATTGAGTGTATAGGCAATGCCCTTCTTCGTGAACGGCCCGATGAAGCACGGACGCAACTTTGTCTTGAAAACGGCAGACACTACATTTGTAGGTAGGGTTTTAGCATTTAATAAGACTTGGTCTCCGACTTCATAAGAACAAATGCATCCTCTGCCTTTAGCATCAGCTTGGTCTTTGTGTTTGTCCTGGCTACCAGCCATTGCATCACGCACGTGTCGTAAGACACCAAAGCGTGTCACGAGAAACTCTCTCATTTGTTTCTGCATCATGGTAGGGCTGATTTCAGCAAGCTTGTGAGGAGACTTGCTTCCACCAAGACCAGAACCACGTAGTGGTAGCGTGAGCGGAACGCGGGGGTGCGTGAGGCTATTTACATAGAAGGGAGTAAAGCCGGTCAAGGCATGAACAGCGTTGTTCAACGCAAACTCAACGAAAGGGAGCATCGAGCTCCAAATCTTAGGCGACTCAGCACAGACACTACGAAGCACATCGCCGATGACGCGACTGACTTGCTCAGTTTGACCATCGGTCTGCAGATGACCCGATGTGTACATGTCCAATCACGTGCCAAGCACCTTGAAGATGGAAGTCCAAAATTTGCTGGTGAAGCAAAGGTCGCGATCAGAGATGATTGCCAATGGCAACCCGTGTTGACAAAACACACGATCGATAAACAGCATAGCTGTACCTTTGCCATCGATGGTATCCGGCACTGCCGCTAAGTGAACCATCTTGCCTAAACGGTCAACAAAGACCACAATTCTCGTATTGCCGTCTCAGTCTTTGGGAAGACCAAACCCAAAATCCATACTGGTGGACTCCCATCACCCCGTGGGCACAGGTAACCTGGCGAGTGGCGTAGTCGAGTGTGCCGAGGGTTTGATCCGCTGAAACGTTTCGCATGTACGCACGTATGTGCTCACCCATTTGTAGAGTTTGGGCCACCAGTAGTGTTGACGCACAGAGCCATAAGTCTTTTCCTGGCCCAAATGCCCACTGAAGGAAGTATCATGGGCCTCAAAGACGATGCGATACTTTAAATCCTCATCGTGAGGTACAACAATACGAGCGGTATCCGCTACATCTGTGTGATAGCACTAGAAACCATTATCGATGGAATATCGATGTAGGCTGGCTCGCAAACGTGCCGATAAGTTACTGTCCGAGTCTTTGTGTTCCGTACTCCCAATGGCATGAACCAATGCCACACATCGAGGATATCGTGGATATGCCACACGAATTAACTTCTTAATATGAAAAGACGGAGTCGTGACCTGAGCAAGGTCATAATCAGGTCTGCGAGAGAGGGCATCGGCCAACACATTTTGTTTGCATGGCTTATACTTCACTTCACTCCGGGAGATCCTCGACCAAGTACAACGCACTTATGAAAAGTCATCGACTGAGTTGGCTCGGTTGCTTGAGCAGATGAACCGTCTCAGCTCGATCGACTCGGTCGACAAGAGACTGCGTAAAGTGGAGTACAACCTGTCTCGGCTGGATGGACAGGTGGAGCTCTTGACGAAGATGCAGCTAGCGGGGACGACGTCCCTCCTCCAGGCGCAAGCGCCTTCCGGTCCACGAGAGAAGGGTCATGATATGGCTCAAGCAATCCAACTTAAACACTGGGTGTGTGCGCAACTTGCGCGGAAGATTGAGTGTATAGGCAATGCCCTTCTTCGTGAACGGCCCGATGAAGCACGGACGCAACTTTGTCTTGAAAACGGCAGACACTACATTTGTAGGTAGGGTTTTAGCATTTAATAAGACTTGGTCTCCGACTTCATAAGAACAAATGCATCCTCTGCCTTTAGCATCAGCTTGGTCTTTGTGTTTGTCCTGGCTACCAGCCATTGCATCACGCACGTGTCGTAAGACACCAAAGCGTGTCACGAGAAACTCTCTCATTTGTTTCTGCATCATGGTAGGGCTGATTTCAGCAAGCTTGTGAGGAGACTTGCTTCCACCAAGACCAGAACCACGTAGTGGTAGCGTGAGCGGAACGCGGGGGTGCGTGAGGCTATTTACATAGAAGGGAGTAAAGCCGGTCAAGGCATGAACAGCGTTGTTCAACGCAAACTCAACGAAAGGGAGCATCGAGCTCCAAATCTTAGGCGACTCAGCACAGACACTACGAAGCACATCGCCGATGACGCGACTGACTTGCTCAGTTTGACCATCGGTCTGCAGATGACCCGATGTGTACATGTCCAATCACGTGCCAAGCACCTTGAAGATGGAAGTCCAAAATTTGCTGGTGAAGCAAAGGTCGCGATCAGAGATGATTGCCAATGGCAACCCGTGTTGACAAAACACACGATCGATAAACAGCATAGCTGTACCTTTGCCATCGATGGTATCCGGCACTGCCGCTAAGTGAACCATCTTGCCTAAACGGTCAACAAAGACCACAATTCTCGTATTGCCGTCTCAGTCTTTGGGAAGACCAAACCCAAAATCCATACTGGTGGACTCCCATCACCCCGTGGGCACAGGTAACCTGGCGAGTGGCGTAGTCGAGTGTGCCGAGGGTTTGATCCGCTGAAACGTTTCGCATGTACGCACGTATGTGCTCACCCATTTGTAGAGTTTGGGCCACCAGTAGTGTTGACGCACAGAGCCATAAGTCTTTTCCTGGCCCAAATGCCCACTGAAGGAAGTATCATGGGCCTCAAAGACGATGCGATACTTTAAATCCTCATCGTGAGGTACAACAATACGAGCGGTATCCGCTACATCTGTGTGATAGCACTAGAAACCATTATCGATGGAATATCGATGTAGGCTGGCTCGCAAACGTGCCGATAAGTTACTGTCCGAGTCTTTGTGTTCCGTACTCCCAATGGCATGAACCAATGCCACACATCGAGGATATCGTGGATATGCCACACGAATTAACTTCTTAATATGAAAAGACGGAGTCGTGACCTGAGCAAGGTCATAATCAGGTCTGCGAGAGAGGGCATCGGCCAACACATTTTGTTTGCATGGCTTATACTTCACTTCACTCCGGGAGATCCTCGACCAAGTACAACGCACTTATGAAAAGTCATCGACTGAGTTGGCTCGGTTGCTTGAGCAGATGAACCGTCTCAGCTCGATCGACTCGGTCGACAAGAGACTGCGTAAAGTGGAGTACAACCTGTCTCGGCTGGATGGACAGGTGGAGCTCTTGACGAAGATGCAGCTAGCGGGGACGACGTCCCTCCTCCAGGCGCAAGCGCCTTCCGGTCCACGAGAGAAGGGTCATGATATGGCTCAAGCAATCCAACTTAAACACTGGGTGTGTGCGCAACTTGCGCGGAAGATTGAGTGTATAGGCAATGCCCTTCTTCGTGAACGGCCCGATGAAGCACGGACGCAACTTTGTCTTGAAAACGGCAGACACTACATTTGTAGGTAGGGTTTTAGCATTTAATAAGACTTGGTCTCCGACTTCATAAGAACAAATGCATCCTCTGCCTTTAGCATCAGCTTGGTCTTTGTGTTTGTCCTGGCTACCAGCCATTGCATCACGCACGTGTCGTAAGACACCAAAGCGTGTCACGAGAAACTCTCTCATTTGTTTCTGCATCATGGTAGGGCTGATTTCAGCAAGCTTGTGAGGAGACTTGCTTCCACCAAGACCAGAACCACGTAGTGGTAGCGTGAGCGGAACGCGGGGGTGCGTGAGGCTATTTACATAGAAGGGAGTAAAGCCGGTCAAGGCATGAACAGCGTTGTTCAACGCAAACTCAACGAAAGGGAGCATCGAGCTCCAAATCTTAGGCGACTCAGCACAGACACTACGAAGCACATCGCCGATGACGCGACTGACTTGCTCAGTTTGACCATCGGTCTGCAGATGACCCGATGTGTACATGTCCAATCACGTGCCAAGCACCTTGAAGATGGAAGTCCAAAATTTGCTGGTGAAGCAAAGGTCGCGATCAGAGATGATTGCCAATGGCAACCCGTGTTGACAAAACACACGATCGATAAACAGCATAGCTGTACCTTTGCCATCGATGGTATCCGGCACTGCCGCTAAGTGAACCATCTTGCCTAAACGGTCAACAAAGACCACAATTCTCGTATTGCCGTCTCAGTCTTTGGGAAGACCAAACCCAAAATCCATACTGGTGGACTCCCATCACCCCGTGGGCACAGGTAACCTGGCGAGTGGCGTAGTCGAGTGTGCCGAGGGTTTGATCCGCTGAAACGTTTCGCATGTACGCACGTATGTGCTCACCCATTTGTAGAGTTTGGGCCACCAGTAGTGTTGACGCACAGAGCCATAAGTCTTTTCCTGGCCCAAATGCCCACTGAAGGAAGTATCATGGGCCTCAAAGACGATGCGATACTTTAAATCCTCATCGTGAGGTACAACAATACGAGCGGTATCCGCTACATCTGTGTGATAGCACTAGAAACCATTATCGATGGAATATCGATGTAGGCTGGCTCGCAAACGTGCCGATAAGTTACTGTCCGAGTCTTTGTGTTCCGTACTCCCAATGGCATGAACCAATGCCACACATCGAGGATATCGTGGATATGCCACACGAATTAACTTCTTAATATGAAAAGACGGAGTCGTGACCTGAGCAAGGTCATAATCAGGTCTGCGAGAGAGGGCATCGGCCAACACATTTTGTTTGCATGGCTTATACTTCACCTTGTAGTTATGTTTCGCATAAAAAGCCACCGAGCCATTCTCTGAGAGAGGTGAGGCGACTGTGTCACCGTGCATAATGACGCATGATCCGTTTAAAGGACGAATAGCTTGGATTCCAGCAGATGGACTCTAAATTTGACGAGCGCATACTTCATAGCAAGTAGCTCTTTGTCATGGACTGAATAGTTCTTTTCAGCAGCTTTCAGCTGACGTGATTCAAATGCGATAACTCGCTTGCGTCCTGCAGCATCCGTTTGTAACAGGGCGCTGCTGATGGCAAAGTCGTATGTATAGCAGACAACACTGAAAGGGTACTCCAGATTTGACAACGCCTAGATGGGAGCATGGAGGAGACTCTCCTTGATTGACCGAAATGCGTCAGCATGGGTGTTGTCTCAGCGCCAGTCTATGTCCTTCTTAATGGTATCAGTAATGGCCGAGCTATATCAGCGTAATTTTCACTGTATTTGTGTAATTATCGGCAAGGCCAAGCCACTTACGCAAGTCTTTTTGATTCTTAGGAATCGGCCAATCCACTGTAGCTTTGAACTTAGCGGGATCCGCTCTGAGGCCGCGCTTACCAATGAAATGTAATTTTGGTGCAGAGGAGAAAAGGAATCTCCTCTGCACCAAAATTACATTTAGACGCGTTGGCGTACAATTTATTAGTGCGCGTGTACTCGAGTACGGCTCGCAAATGACTGATGTGATTTGCAACATCTGACCGACCTTGATCGGCACGACTATGGACAAAAATGCCATCAAAGTACGTCTGTGCGTATTCCCTATGTGGGCGGAAAAGTTGCGTCACGAGACGATTAAATGTTGCCGGGGAATAAGACATCCCTTGGGGCATCACCAGCCATTCCCATAGCAAACCACTCGGAGTACTCACTGCTGTAAGGGGAATATTACTCGCTCGCATGAGCAATTGATAATATCCATCGACCAAGTCGAGTGCACTATACATAGTACAACCAATCATGTCGTTTTGAAGAACATCCTTTCGAGGAATGGGTGTCTGTGCCGGAATAGTAGCCGCATTATAAGCTTGTTATAAGCATGCACAATACGCCACTTACCGTTCGGCTTTTTGACACAAAATGTCGGTGTCGAATGGGGAGATTTACTCTCACGTACCATTCCTGCCTCATACTTGGCACGGAAGAAGTCATCAATGATATCACATTGCTCCTTAGGCAAGGGCCACTGTCGCGTGACACAGTATTTGGTCCCAGGAACTAAGTCAATTTCATGACGGACACCTCCTACCTGGAGATAGAAACGAGGGTGGGTCGTGGCACACCACATCTTGAAATTCCTTGATTAAGAAATAAAAGGGATCATGAGGGTCTTTCGATATTGATGACCGACTACGCGCACTGAGTGCTGCTTTTGTGTCCTCTAGAACGGCTTCATCCAAAAGTGAAGAAGAGTTCAACTCTATGATGTCGGGTCAAATGACCACCACCTCTGAAAGGTCTCCATTCTTTAGTGAGTGATCAAACTCATCGACCGACACTTCTTCGAGTTATAAACGCGAGCTTAACGAGGGTATAGCATCAAGGCTGATTGTACCATCACACGCACCAGTCACTCCGTAGACGAGTGTATACAGCTGACAGTCATCATCACTTTGTGACACGGCATACACTGTGTGATTCGTATCCTTCTGATCGATACCATCGTCAAAAGCAATTTGCTCTAAACTAGAGCTGATGTCGTTATCGACACCCGATGAGTCACGTCGTTATCACGTGGATTACGTGCCACTTCACGTGCATCCGCTGAGACGGGCTCGGGATGCCTTGGTATTTCACCAACAACGTCAATATTGACATTCGGCGTGTCGCTATCACAGCCAACATCACTCAGTTGGTACTTACGTGCCACTCCACGCTCATCGGATGGGTTCAACCCTCGATGACTTGACGCTTGGTCAACACATGCTTTCAGCATTCAGTACGTTGCTCTCAAAACGACTATCACTTAACGGAGTACGTGCCGATTCACTATCACATATCGAGCTTTGCTCTATACTCATGACTTCGACATCGTCAGGACCAACTAATTCCTACGTTCCGATGTCCAGCACACTGACATTGTCAGCCAGTGACTCGCGCCAATAGCGCTTCTGGTCCCTAGCAGAGGTGGGTTCATGGCTCTCCTAAGCTCCGCTAGGGGCAGTCGCGTGGCGCCCAATGTTTTCGACCTCCAGTAGATACATGGCTCATGGCGCTCAAGCCATACCAATAATGAGATCATATCTCGATTCCAAGTCAAGGACTAAACAGCGTTTGATACTATCGAAATCGAAGAACTTCACACCCAAGTTCACAGGAACTTTGGTTGCAGTGACAAGAGTCCCTGTCACTAAGCGAATAGTGATCGTATCACCCTTGAGCGCTTCTAGCGCCTCAACATATCGTGGATTCCCTTCAAGGGAACCGCGTCTGAAATAATTACCGGATGTACCGGAGTCGATCAAAATCGACCAGGGTTTGTCAAAGCCCTTAACAGTCACCGTTTCGACCAACAAGCCTGGCTTGTATTCACGCCCCGTGTTAGAGTGCACGGGACTCCATGGGGCTAAATGCTTCTCGCCGCTACCTCCTAGAGGCTCAACAGAACCTAGTTCCTCCCCAGCGGGGTACCCCGCGCCTACTGGGAGTCTACGTTTCCCGCACCGTACCAGACTTCTGGTTAGCGGCGGGGGTTCGACCTGAAGTTGCCTGCCGTGACTTGCGTAAAGGGCAATAAGGTCGCAGGTGCTTTTTGCTTCCGCACGTGAAACATCGTCGAATGTTTCGATACTGTTCTATAGCTCGAAGCTCTGCTTCTTCGTCCGTCTCGGCGAGACTGAGGTCCATAGGCGTCTGCCTATTGAATGAACTAAATGAGTTCGCCGAGTTTGAGTTGTACCCATGGGTGCCAAAACGGGCTGCCTTAAAGTTGAACTCAGCGTTTAACGCGATATCCACAGCCGCCTCAAAGGAGGTGGGGTGTACCCGGAATACTTCCGTTTGAGCCACGCCCGTGCGAAGGCCCTCCATGAAGATAGTAACCAGAACAATTTCTGGTAAGGGATCAAGATGCATGGCAGCGATTAGAGTTCTCACCTCCTGGACATAGTCCGATAGATCTTTCTTGCACTGACGGACGGATAGGAAACGAGAACGCAATCGGTATGCCTGATTAGGCGGAGCAAACAACCGGGATATTTGCTGTTTTATCAAATCCCATGTGGGGAAAGCTTCGTCTACCGACGTGCTACACGTGAGAGCCCATTCTCTGGCTCGACCACCTAATTTTCAGATAGCCATCCCAACTCGCTGTTGCTCCGACCGTAGCATAGAAGAGTTCATGGCCATTTCGACCTCTCTGATCCACAGGAGGAGATTCTTCCCTTCTTTTCCTCAAATGTCGTTACAGTCAAGACAAGTGGGCGAGGCCTTGGCTCTTATCTGGTACGGGACATACCGAGTAGGCATAGCTGATGCCAAATGATTGTATACTTGCCCAATCAAAGTGAACTCAAACTGCATAAAAGCGTCAAGGCGTGCACGAATCACGTCAAGACCTTGTGCGAGGATTATACTTACTTGTTCGTTCCCGACTAGCACTCTGAGTTTCTCCAGCGCTAATCCTTGGGTCTCAGAGAGGGTTATCTTTGTTTCCATCCTTTCAGAGAATTAGTCTTATAAAAGACCTAGGTGTAGATTGACTACAAGTGCTACCAAGTGTAGCGGAACTACCCTAACCCCTTAGTCAAAGGAAGACTTCTAGACTCGTAGAGTCTCTTAGTGTATTAAACTAAACGGGTATAGACTTAGAGTATCTCAAGTCTTACAGACTTACTGAGACTTATAACTTAGTTCTTTAACAATCTTGTAAGCTTCTAGTCCCAGTTCAGGGGACTACGACTCCAAGGAATCACGTGGCACTAATGTCCGAGTGTACATAGCCTTAACACAGGCACTGACTCTTACGACCAAAGACGTCTAAACGAGACACGTGTCTTAAACCAAATACGTCTAAACACGACACGTGTATTAAACTGTCAAAAAGGGAACTGACTGTATTTACTGGTTTATAGCGATAGTAAACCTCACTTACGTCTTTAACCTTGAAACTATGCTATCGAATCGAATAGTCCTCATCGTAGTTCTTCTGGTGTACCACACCAGAACTACGTCGCCTCTATGAAGACTCTATTACGATAATACCATCTAGCCATAACCGATAGGGTACGGTATTAGCGCTTAGCGTATGTGATACAAAAGTACGCCTTATCAGTGACACTGACCTGCTGTGTGCATCACACGATAAAATACCGGTTTTACCAAGCGACTTCTGCTCCGTTACAAGTATCAACGAGAGCTCAAGCTTACACTAGCAAGTGATGCTGGGTGCGTGAGGACCGTAAGTCAGAATGGATTACCTCTGCCGAGGCCTGTGTGCCAAACAAGACTATTATGTTGTGTAGTATGTGTGGAAGTCTTTCGAGCCTGTCGAGCAAGACCCTGAGACTAAACAATCAGAAAAAAGAAGGCGTTGTATTGAAGAGTTTTCAGCCCCTGTATCAGGTGACCAATCCCAGGCTGGACGTAAATTTGCTTCGTGCTAGAGAAGTACCTTGTGAGCCACATTGTTGCCAAGTGCTGCACAAATGCACGCTGAAAGCATCTTTGACAAACGCTGACACGTGTGCGCAAGTCTGAGCAGTCATATGATAAATCGCTGTTAGAGAGAGATGAAGGGAGAGAGAGAGATTATGATCCCGACTTCAGAGGTCAGTGTGAAGGTCAACAACAAAAATACTGTCCAGCTGTCCGTTCCTCGACGATTGCAGGTTTAAGTTACCATTTAGTTGTCACGAAGTACGGTTTAGAAGGAGTTACAAAGCGTAACGAGATCAGCGTTTGATGCAAACTTAGCGGTTATTGGAATGTAGAACTGATCCAGCAATGAAATGTACGGCTCTACTACTACATAATTACGGCGAGCAAAAATCTGTACAACACGCTCGTAGCAACTCCGCAAATTCAAGATGAACGCCGGCGTTCTCTTGGGACGGTCGAAGTCCTCGAATCACTTCAGCGGTGCAAAAGGCCAAGCCTGTTCCAAGCTCTCATTAAACGCGACATCACCTAGGGGCATTTTGTCTCTGCCCCAGTTGACAGTTTCCAGTGCAGTGCGAGCTTCGTTCGTAAGCTGCTCCCACATGATCAGTGGCTGGAATTCACCAGGAAACGTGGAACAGCTGAGTTGGTGATATCCATCGAGTACCTCGCTCTCATAAAAGAGCTTGACACTGTCACCGTCCATGCATCGAGGGTCAGGTGAAACAATTTTCTGGTATTCTTTGTTTCTCCGCGACGTCACCGCCAGAATCTTCGGGTCTTTGAGCGCGATGTCGTCGATCCACACGATGACGTGCTCAAAAGCGTGACGGTAGCCACGGTTAAGAACCTTCATGTCTTTCGGGAAGTACAACGCGTACATAATGGCCCATTTGTTTCCGAACGGAGCTGAACGCCCGTAGATCTGAGACCCAAATCCAGATCCTTTGCATTTGCCTTCCGGTTGTCCCTTTGGTTTGAGACCACCGCTGTTATGACCCGCTGCGTCCACTGCCGCGTACGAGTGACACCCGTCCACGAATTTAATCTGTGGTTTGAATCGTACGCCCGCCTTTTCGGCGGGTGTCTTGGGCTCCAGTTCAGAAAATGGCTGGATTTTGTCGTGGGGTAAATCGTTATCCTTCCACGATACCGAGGCCGGAGCAGGACCAGGCGGCTTAACTGGGGCATTTCCGGTACTCATCGACGGTTCTTGGGCTTGGACCACAGCTGCTGCCAGCAGAGCGGGATACAAGTAAGACAAAGTCTTCATGTGAACTGCTGATCGTAGAGTCTCGTGCTGGACGAATCGCAAACTGAACGAAAGCTGCTTTGCTGCAAGAGATAAAAAAAAGATAACAATACGAAGACCGCAGGTTAGCGTGGGGAGTCTTCTGCTGCGACGTGTGGACGCAGACACATGATAGGAGAAAATCGTTGTCCCTTACATCCTCAAGCATTCATTAGCTTGCCTATACACCAGACAAGCGTAACAATATGACCATCGTACGTGAGAGTGGATAGCCTATATTTCGTCGTCAGTTTGTAGTACGACCCTTGGAATCTGTTGACCAATCAAGCGACTTTTTCAAAGGTCGGGGTCGTTACAGCTGGGCATCATCTGTGCGCATAGACGCTACAGGTGGAGGACATCCACCAGCCGAACCTTACTAACAACGAGATGGCGACCAAAGAACCGTTTATATCAACGATCAGTGGCCTATCTCACCAGACGCATCAAGGGAATCGCTAGACAGCCTGTCGCTTTTCGCCTGGCAACCCGTCAGCCAGGCTGCTGCCCCGTCTTTGGTTTTAAATGCATCCTCATCACATTAATTAACGCCCAAGCCGCGGCTGCGTGCGCACTGGGCCGGCTCTGATGATGTAACGGGGTAACTCAAACGTTGTGATAACCAGGTACATTGGTGTGGTACACACAGAAAGAAATCAGTGTCACTGATAAGGCGTACTTTTGTATCACATACGCTAAGCGCTAATACCGTACCCTATCGGTTATGGCTAGATGGTATTATCGTAATAGGGTCTTCATAGAGGCGGCGTAGTTCTGGTGTGGTACACCAGAAGAACTACGATGAGGACTATTCGATTCGATAGCATAGTTTCAAGGTTAAAGACGTAAGTGAGGTTTACTATCGCTATAAACCAGTAAATACAGTCAGTTCCCTTTTTGACAGTTTAATACACGTGTCGTGTTTAGACGTATTTGGTTTAAGACACGTGTCTCGTTTAGACGTCTTTGGTCGTAAGAGTCAGTGCCTGTGTTAAGGCTATGTACACTCGGACATTAGTGCCACGTGATTCCTTGGAGTCGTAGTCCCCTGAACTGGGACTAGAAGCTTACAAGATTGTTAAAGAACTAAGTTATAAGTCTCAGTAAGTCTGTAAGACTTGAGATACTCTAAGTCTATACCCGTTTAGTTTAATACACTAAGAGACTCTACGAGTCTAGAAGTCTTCCTTTGACTAAGGGGTTAGGGTAGTTCCGCTACACTTGGTAGCACTTGTAGTCAATCTACACCTAGGTCTTTTATAAGACTAATTCTCTGAAAGGATGGAAACAAAGATAACCCTCTCTGAGACCCAAGGATTAGCGCTGGAGAAACTCAGAGTGCTAGTCGGGAACGAACAAGTAAGTATAATCCTCGCACAAGGTCTTGACGTGATTCGTGCACGCCTTGACGCTTTTATGCAGTTTGAGTTCACTTTGATTGGGCAAGTATACAATCATTTGGCATCAGCTATGCCTACTCGGTATGTCCCGTACCAGATAAGAGCCAAGGCCTCGCCCACTTGTCTTGACTGTAACGACATTTGAGGAAAAGAAGGGAAGAATCTCCTCCTGTGGATCAGAGAGGTCGAAATGGCCATGAACTCTTCTATGCTACGGTCGGAGCAACAGCGAGTTGGGATGGCTATCTGAAAATTAGGTGGTCGAGCCAGAGAATGGGCTCTCACGTGTAGCACGTCGGTAGACGAAGCTTTCCCCACATGGGATTTGATAAAACAGCAAATATCCCGGTTGTTTGCTCCGCCTAATCAGGCATACCGATTGCGTTCTCGTTTCCTATCCGTCCGTCAGTGCAAGAAAGATCTATCGGACTATGTCCAGGAGGTGAGAACTCTAATCGCTGCTATGCATCTTGATCCCTTACCAGAAATTGTTCTGGTTACTATCTTCATGGAGGGCCTTCGCACGGGCGTGGCTCAAACGGAAGTATTCCGGGTACACCCCACCTCCTTTGAGGCGGCTGTGGATATCGCGTTAAACGCTGAGTTCAACTTTAAGGCAGCCCGTTTTGGCACCCATGGGTACAACTCAAACTCGGCGAACTCATTTAGTTCATTCAATAGGCAGACGCCTATGGACCTCAGTCTCGCCGAGACGGACGAAGAAGCAGAGCTTCGAGCTATAGAACAGTATCGAAACATTCGACGATGTTTCACGTGCGGAAGCAAAAAGCACCTGCGACCTTATTGCCCTTTACGCAAGTCACGGCAGGCAACTTCAGGTCGAACCCCCGCCGCTAACCAGAAGTCTGGTACGGTGCGGGAAACGTAGACTCCCAGTAGGCGCGGGGTACCCCGCTGGGGAGGAACTAGGTTCTGTTGAGCCTCTAGGAGGTAGCGGCGAGAAGCATTTAGCCCCATGGAGTCCCGTGCACTCTAACACGGGGCGTGAATACAAGCCAGGCTTGTTGGTCGAAACGGTGACTGTTAAGGGCTTTGACAAACCCTGGTCGATTTTGATCGACTCCGGTACATCCGGTAATTATTTCAGACGCGGTTCCCTTGAAGGGAATCCACGATATGTTGAGGCGCTAGAAGCGCTCAAGGGTGATACGATCACTATTCGCTTAGTGACAGGGACTCTTGTCACTGCAACCAAAGTTCCTGTGAACTTGGGTGTGAAGTTCTTCGATTTCGATAGTATCAAACGCTGTTTAGTCCTTGACTTGGAATCGAGATATGATCTCATTATTGGTATGGCTTGGCTTGAGCGCCATGAGCCATGTATCTACTGGAGGTCGAAAACATTGGGCGCCACGCGACTGCCCCTAGCGGAGCTTAGGAGAGCCATGAACCCACCTCTGCTAGGGACCAGAAGCGCTATTGGCGCGAGTCACTGGCTGACAATGTCAGTGTGCTGGACATCGGAACGTAGGAATTAGTTGGTCCTGACGATGTCGAAGTCATGAGTATAGAGCAAAGCTCGATATGTGATAGTGAATCGGCACGTACTCCGTTAAGTGATAGTCGTTTTGAGAGCAACGTACTGAATGCTGAAAGCATGTGTTGACCAAGCGTCAAGTCATCGAGGGTTGAACCCATCCGATGAGCGTGGAGTGGCACGTAAGTACCAACTGAGTGATGTTGGCTGTGATAGCGACACGCCGAATGTCAATATTGACGTTGTTGGTGAAATACCAAGGCATCCCGAGCCCGTCTCAGCGGATGCACGTGAAGTGGCACGTAATCCACGTGATAACGACGTGACTCATCGGGTGTCGATAACGACATCAGCTCTAGTTTAGAGCAAATTGCTTTTGACGATGGTATCGATCAGAAGGATACGAATCACACAGTGTATGCCGTGTCACAAAGTGATGATGACTGTCAGCTGTATACACTCGTCTACGGAGTGACTGGTGCGTGTGATGGTACAATCAGCCTTGATGCTATACCCTCGTTAAGCTCGCGTTTATAACTCGAAGAAGTGTCGGTCGATGAGTTTGATCACTCACTAAAGAATGGAGACCTTTCAGAGGTGGTGGTCATTTGACCCGACATCATAGAGTTGAACTCTTCTTCACTTTTGGATGAAGCCGTTCTAGAGGACACAAAAGCAGCACTCAGTGCGCGTAGTCGGTCATCAATATCGAAAGACCCTCATGATCCCTTTTATTTCTTAATCAAGGAATTTCAAGATGTGGTGTGCCACGACCCACCCTCGTTTCTATCTCCAGGTAGGAGGTGTCCGTCATGAAATTGACTTAGTTCCTGGGACCAAATACTGTGTCACGCGACAGTGGCCCTTGCCTAAGGAGCAATGTGATATCATTGATGACTTCTTCCGTGCCAAGTATGAGGCAGGAATGGTACGTGAGAGTAAATCTCCCCATTCGACACCGACATTTTGTGTCAAAAAGCCGAACGGTAAGTGGCGTATTGTGCATGCTTATAACAAGCTTATAATGCGGCTACTATTCCGGCACAGACACCCATTCCTCGAAAGGATGTTCTTCAAAACGACATGATTGGTTGTACTATGTATAGTGCACTCGACTTGGTCGATGGATATTATCAATTGCTCATGCGAGCGAGTAATATTCCCCTTACAGCAGTGAGTACTCCGAGTGGTTTGCTATGGGAATGGCTGGTGATGCCCCAAGGGATGTCTTATTCCCCGGCAACATTTAATCGTCTCGTGACGCAACTTTTCCGCCCACATAGGGAATACGCACAGACGTACTTTGATGGCATTTTTGTCCATAGTCGTGCCGATCAAGGTCGGTCAGATGTTGCAAATCACATCAGTCATTTGCGAGCCGTACTCGAGTACACGCGCACTAATAAATTGTACGCCAACGCGTCTAAATGTAATTTTGGTGCAGAGGAGATTCCTTTTCTCCTCTGCACCAAAATTACATTTCATTGGTAAGCGCGGCCTCAGAGCGGATCCCGCTAAGTTCAAAGCTACAGTGGATTGGCCGATTCCTAAGAATCAAAAAGACTTGCGTAAGTGGCTTGGCCTTGCCGATAATTACACAAATACAGTGAAAATTACGCTGATATAGCTCGGCCATTACTGATACCATTAAGAAGGACATAGACTGGCGCTGAGACAACACCCATGCTGACGCATTTCGGTCAATCAAGGAGAGTCTCCTCCATGCTCCCATCTAGGCGTTGTCAAATCTGGAGTACCCTTTCAGTGTTGTCTGCTATACATACGACTTTGCCATCAGCAGCGCCCTGTTACAAACGGATGCTGCAGGACGCAAGCGAGTTATCGCATTTGAATCACGTCAGCTGAAAGCTGCTGAAAAGAACTATTCAGTCCATGACAAAGAGCTACTTGCTATGAAGTATGCGCTCGTCAAATTTAGAGTCCATCTGCTGGAATCCAAGCTATTCGTCCTTTAAACGGATCATGCGTCATTATGCACGGTGACACAGTCGCCTCACCTCTCTCAGAGAATGGCTCGGTGGCTTTTTATGCGAAACATAACTACAAGGTGAAGTATAAGCCATGCAAACAAAATGTGTTGGCCGATGCCCTCTCTCGCAGACCTGATTATGACCTTGCTCAGGTCACGACTCCGTCTTTTCATATTAAGAAGTTAATTCGTGTGGCATATCCACGATATCCTCGATGTGTGGCATTGGTTCATGCCATTGGGAGTACGGAACACAAAGACTCGGACAGTAACTTATCGGCACGTTTGCGAGCCAGCCTACATCGATATTCCATCGATAATGGTTTCTAGTGCTATCACACAGATGTAGCGGATACCGCTCGTATTGTTGTACCTCACGATGAGGATTTAAAGTATCGCATCGTCTTTGAGGCCCATGATACTTCCTTCAGTGGGCATTTGGGCCAGGAAAAGACTTATGGCTCTGTGCGTCAACACTACTGGTGGCCCAAACTCTACAAATGGGTGAGCACATACGTGCGTACATGCGAAACGTTTCAGCGGATCAAACCCTCGGCACACTCGACTACGCCACTCGCCAGGTTACCTGTGCCCACGGGGTGATGGGAGTCCACCAGTATGGATTTTGGGTTTGGTCTTCCCAAAGACTGAGACGGCAATACGAGAATTGTGGTCTTTGTTGACCGTTTAGGCAAGATGGTTCACTTAGCGGCAGTGCCGGATACCATCGATGGCAAAGGTACAGCTATGCTGTTTATCGATCGTGTGTTTTGTCAACACGGGTTGCCATTGGCAATCATCTCTGATCGCGACCTTTGCTTCACCAGCAAATTTTGGACTTCCATCTTCAAGGTGCTTGGCACGTGATTGGACATGTACACATCGGGTCATCTGCAGACCGATGGTCAAACTGAGCGAGTCAGTCGCGTCATCGGCGATGTGCTTCGTAGTGTCTGTGCTGAGTCGCCTAAGATTTGGAGCTCGATGCTCCCTTTCGTTGAGTTTGCGTTGAACAACGCTGTTCATGCCTTGACCGGCTTTACTCCCTTCTATGTAAATAGCCTCACGCACCCCCGCGTTCCGCTCACGCTACCACTACGTGGTTCTGGTCTTGGTGGAAGCAAGTCTCCTCACAAGCTTGCTGAAATCAGCCCTACCATGATGCAGAAACAAATGAGAGAGTTTCTCGTGACACGCTTTGGTGTCTTACGACACGTGCGTGATGCAATGGCTGGTAGCCAGGACAAACACAAAGACCAAGCTGATGCTAAAGGCAGAGGATGCATTTGTTCTTATGAAGTCGGAGACCAAGTCTTATTAAATGCTAAAACCCTACCTACAAATGTAGTGTCTGCCGTTTTCAAGACAAAGTTGCGTCCGTGCTTCATCGGGCCGTTCACGAAGAAGGGCATTGCCTATACACTCAATCTTCCGCGCAAGTTGCGCACACACCCAGTGTTTAAGTTGGATTGCTTGAGCCATATCATGACCCTTCTCTCGTGGACCGGAAGGCGCTTGCGCCTGGAGGAGGGACGTCGTCCCCGCTAGCTGCATCTTCGTCAAGAGCTCCACCTGTCCATCCAGCCGAGACAGGTTGTACTCCACTTTACGCAGTCTCTTGTCGACCGAGTCGATCGAGCTGAGACGGTTCATCTGCTCAAGCAACCGAGCCAACTCAGTCGATGACTTTTCATAAGTGCGTTGTACTTGGTCGAGGATCTCCCGGAGTTGTTTCCTATCAGTCACATACTGACCCAGTGCAGTCTGCTCGTGAGCGAAAGACTCGTGGAGTCGCGGCACCTCTGACACCAAGTCTTCCTGCGCCTGTGCCGACCCACCGACCCCCTCCTGCGTAGCTCGACGAGCAAGGGAACTTGCAGTTCGATGTGTAGAAGCTTCTGGAGATGCGTCGTCACAAAGGTCAATACCAGTGTCTGGTGAAGTGGCGTGGATACCCTGAGTCTGAGAACTCATGGGAGTTTGAGGTACCCTTTCGGCAAGAGTGCCCGTACGCCGTTGACGCTTTTGAGCATCGAGCTGAGGGTCAGCTTGCATCCCAACGCACTTCCCACCAACATGTGTGGGGTGTACGGCTCGCTCACCAATACCGGGTAAACTGTGACTGTCTGCACAGTAAAAAAAGTGGTGGTTTGACCAGCAACTGGTTTTGAGTACTGAGTGCGATACAGTGAACGTAGCTGGCCTTTGGCTTTCAGCTTAGCAAACTCATAACGCAGTTTGCTCTCTAACCGAACGTCGGCCTTTGAGCACTAACTCTAAAGGCATTCATGCTGGGCAAGCGATGTGCCCTATGAGCCCAGCGAGTGAACATGCTGTCATCTTCGGCCTCACTCTCGCCAGTAACAGAACGACCGGTATCGTCCTCTGCGTTGGTACAGAGACACCACGTGCTTTTCCCGTCAATTTGATTTGATACTCAGAGATCGTCGTCACTTCGGGTGTTTAAGTATCGCTCTCTGAGATCATCTCGTTCGGCAATGTCGTCGGCAGTCGTAGCCTCGCGTCCTGTGAGCCAAATAGTCAAGGGTTGCCCTACGAACTTTCGCAACAACTCATCAACGCTTAGAGACTTAAAACGATAGTACGAATGCGCCTCGGTAATAGCTAGTGTCTGATACAGATGTCTAGCACTCTCATTCTCCTCGATATAGCGTTGCTATTGCTCATCGAGCTCGTTGGTGATGATAGGCTCATCAAGAGTGGTTAAAGCACGCAACGCTGTTAGTATTTGAGCCGTGTTTCGTACCGGAAATGGGTTTGGCGCTATGCGAGAAGGCTCGGACGACGCTGACATTGCAAGTTCGGGGATTTCACCCTCTTCCACGACAGTGTCACTGTCATAATCAACGATATTCTCTTCTCGTATGATGTCTTCCAAAGACTCGGAGGAATGCGAAGACTTCTCCATTGATGCTGAAGGTGTCGTAAAAACAACTGTGAGGCTATCTGTTCTCTCCGAGCTATCTCAATGAGAAAGGTGAAGAATGTCGATTCGGGAAATCGACTGTTTGGTGGAAGGAGGGGTAACGGGGTTACACAAACGTTGTGATAACCAGGTACATTGGTGTGGTACACACAGAAAGAAATCAGTGTCACTGATAAGGCGTACTTTTGTATCACATACGCTAAGCGCTAATACCGTACCCTATCGGTTATGGCTAGATGGTATTATCGTAATAGGGTCTTCATAGAGGCGGCGTAGTTCTGGTGTGGTACACCAGAAGAACTACGATGAGGACTATTCGATTCGATAGCATAGTTTCAAGGTTAAAGACGTAAGTGAGGTTTACTATCGCTATAAACCAGTAAATACAGTCAGTTCCCTTTTTGACAGTTTAATACACGTGTCGTGTTTAGACGTATTTGGTTTAAGACACGTGTCTCGTTTAGACGTCTTTGGTCGTAAGAGTCAGTGCCTGTGTTAAGGCTATGTACACTCGGACATTAGTGCCACGTGATTCCTTGGAGTCGTAGTCCCCTGAACTGGGACTAGAAGCTTACAAGATTGTTAAAGAACTAAGTTATAAGTCTCAGTAAGTCTGTAAGACTTGAGATACTCTAAGTCTATACCCGTTTAGTTTAATACACTAAGAGACTCTACGAGTCTAGAAGTCTTCCTTTGACTAAGGAGTTAGGGTAGCTCCGCTACAGATGGGAAGTGGAAGCCAAACATTAATGGTGTCAAGACTACTCAGAAGGACTCTTTACAGTTTTGCCCGACGCTTTAGTGCAATTTCAATGGCATGGCGACGCTAAGTCTGCATTTATGATAAAAGAGCTAAATAAAAAGAGTCAACAAATGATTTTTATAGCATTATGAGTACGTAGTAAATATGCACAGGCTCTGCCAACCACTTGGATCGCGTCCAGGGTGATCCACGTCGAGACAGCCGTCGAGATGAACGCGAGTCATCGTTCCCGGTCAAACGAAATCAAGATTGTACACTCATCGAGCATATACAAACAAAATACCCAAAAAATATACCCGTAATACACGTTACCGTGTGGGTGCTCAGATTCGTAGACTATGCTGCTTCATAATTCTTTTGCGTAAGCCATCAAGCACTCGTGCGGTGCCACACAGGGTTGCTCTAATTTATCACATTGCGCAAGCCGTCCTTGATCATCGAGCACTCGGTCGTGTCGACGACCATCCACCTGTCGATCTTTTCCAGCTGTAGCGCCGCGTCCGTGGATGTAACACATTTGATTAGGGTCAGGACGCTAACGACCCACTGGCTCGCATGAAATTGCCATCGACGTCTTTATGGTTTTATCGAAGTGCTCCAGCACCACTGTGTGACACTCTTAGAGCTTCTGGCTGATAGCGACAGCGCCAAACTGCACCTCCACATTCATCGACTCTTGCTTTGACCGGTCCAGGTTTATCACCGATGCGTTATGACGGTTTATCCTCCCGACCAGCAAGTAAAACTGGGTAAAAGACCACATTAATAAAATTTACACATATTATATCGGTTCCTTCGAAGCACTCACCATAGTGGAGAGGGCGTGACAACGTCGTGCGCCACACAAACGACCGATGTGCCATATGCGACCTGCGAGACGAGTGCTTATATGGCGGATGCTATCTACGATCAAGGGATGAAAATGAAAATAGCCAAAAGTCTAGGGATGTGGCGGGCGTCTCTCGGGCTTTATGGCGGTGGGATGGATGAATCCTGCGTCGCACGGTGGAAGGTGGACGCCTTGCATGCGCTATGATCTGTGGCCTATGGGATTTGTGTAAGCTGCGAACAAAAGAGGCCTTCAGGCATGAGTACAAACTTTGGTGTGTGTATGTACTTTGATTTTGATGTTGAATTCCCTGAACCAACGAATGGACGCATGAATCTTGATGTTCAATGCCCTGAATTGATGAAGTTGATAGATGCAGGAATTTTCATACTGAAAGACCGGACTTGATGTATGTTGATGTGTGTAGGGATGATGCATGGCACTTTCTGAATTGGTATGTGTGCCAGACGATTCTGAATTGTGTATTCTTGCCGGTAGTTCTGACGTCTTAATGATTTAAATCCGGCCAGGTCGGCGTTGAGTTTGGAGTTTGGCAAAGATGACCAGAATTATTGATGCTTCCACCGAGCTGCAGAGACATCTCGTATTGCCTCTGCTGATTTTGCCAAAGGTAAGCTTGCTAGTTTGCTGCACGAGCTCGTTCTGGTCATTTATTCTTTTTGTGACCATACTTCCTGCATATTCTGCATCGCGTCTTCTTTTTGGAAGCAATCTCTTCCGAAGTCGGCAGGCACATGATAGAATTTTCTTCTTAATGACAGGTGGAAGCACGCAAAGTTTTTGTTTTTGTGTCTGCAGGGACGCATGCATTCTCCAGAAACCGGTGTGGTCTAATTTTAGATGGAATTAATTTCATATTGTTGTTGTCATCATCGTTTGACATGGGATAAAAGTTCGTGTCTACATGCAAGACCGTAATCTCTCATGCACAACTTGTCGCATTCCTCTATTACATAGAGAATAAATAGTTTGTTCGACCTCTTCGAGAGCTCCATCTTGGCTACTAAAAGTTTTGGCTCTATTAAAAATTTTGCGTAGATTGATATTTTCCCATATAATTCTCGAAAAACATCATATTGCACCACAGGCGAGTGGTGAATATCGCGTTCACGTATTAAATGGTGCCTCCCATCTGTTTCTAACAAATTTTCTTCATGATTGGGTATACTGAAATATACCCAACTTGTGATGTCCCAAGCGTTTTCTTGAAGGCAGCGTGCGCGCTTTCAACCTTCAATGTTGATATCTGTCCAAAATGAAAAACACCTGTCATCCATGCGGCAACATATTTTTCTTGTAGGGATTTAGCCATCTATTTTGAATATACTCAGCTCAGGCAATTGGGATATGCTTTTTCGTTTCCATCCAGGCAGCTTCGAATAAGTTGGGTGTTTCGTTCCACGTACTAAACTCGTCCAGTTTGTAGAAATGTAACAATCGTCCATTGATTTAATCCTGCAGCCTTAGCTGTGGAAAGTCTCTCATATGATGAGCCTTGTTGTTGGATTGTATGTGCCAGTAACAAAAGAGGTAGTATGCAGTGGGAAAGACTTAAGCGCAGGCGTTCATGAGCGCCTTGTCTGCATCGGTGAAAATAACTGAGGGGTTAATAATGATCGCATTTCCAACAAATGTTTCCAGAATACATATTAGATCTTCCTCAGTAGTGCGTTACATGAAGCAATAGCCGAGAGTATGCTTCAAATTGGTATTAGTGGAGCAAACAACGTGAAGTATTCCTGCCCCATGAACATGAGTGTGATAAGTTTCATCAATTTGAACCACCCGAGTGCGTTGTCCTTGTTGCACCAATTTCGAGACACTCTTGGGAATAATGAGTTGGTAAGTCGTGTTTCCATTATCGTTTTGTTTGATTCGAAAAATGGCATTGTCCTCGATTAGATCCCGCATAAGTTCTTCCACCTCTGGTACACCTGCCTTTTGTTTCTGACGATAATTCTGACGACTGTTCTGGATATCTTTTGCGATCAGCTTACATGCAACTTTGAATGTTTAATGGAGGATATCTAGTGTTGAGGCGGTACTAGTGTTTGCGCCCAGTAGATTCTGAATGAATATATCTTGCTTCTCTGTACACCTTCTTGTTAGTGAGTATATCGAAATTTCCGACGTTGTTGCGTGGTTGTGGATTCCTGAATCTATAAAACGATATAATCCATTTACGTTTCCAATTTACACTTTACAAAAACATTTTTTAACCTGCTACGTGACTTCTCCTTCGTGGTTCCAAAGCTTCCACGTTGAGGGTGCCAGCCCATACGCAGACGCGGTCATAGTGCTTCATGTATTCTTGGCGCTTTTTGTCACTGATTGCACCCTCTGGCTTGTCTTCATACTCTATTCTTTTCATCTTGACAGAAAAACCGAACTGGTGCACTTCTTCATGAAGAGCTGCATACGCCACCTTTACCGTTGTACACCTAAATTGGTGAGAGTTAAGTGCTGCACGATGTCAGGGGCCACTACGTCAAATTTTGTTAAAACCTTCGCTGAAGCCATTACAGTGGTGTCTATATTACCCCTTTTTTAACCTCATCATTCAATTCGTCATCAGGTCCCTCCGATGTGCCATTGTTTCGCTCATTCGCAAACTACTCAATCACGTTTTTGCATAATCGATTTATTAACATCAAATTCCACGTTAATTCTATCATCGGCGTCCAAAACCTTCTCTTCATCAGTCAAAATCACGATTCTAGCGGCTAAAGGAATGCTGAGATGGTCTTGTAGGTGAGAAAATGGTGTTGCAGCTTGTGATGGTGTCACCGTTGACCCCATTTCGAAAAGCCCGTCGCAGAAACATTGATACAACGACATGCACTCATTAGTTGACAATATATTATATATAGCTAGCATTAGGAATTAAAACAAAGTTCGGACCCGTTAGTGCCCTGAGTGTCGAAGTTGCAACAATGCAGTGCAAAAGCGTGTTGTGGATAGCACAGCTCGCGTATAAGTTCCCACACGTCGACACTTTAGAAGCTCCGCCAGCTCAATTTTTAGTCAAGTTGGTGGCCAATATGAAAACCTTTTATTTACCAAACGTCTGGACAATGATTTGTATTTCAATTTTATTTTGGAAAATAAAAAGCCTCATCTAATCACGAAAATGAAAAAAATGCCCCTGATAATTAGAAAAAAAGTGCCCCAGATCATTGAAACTAAAAAAACGGCCCTGATAGTTAGAAAATAAAAAAATGCCCCGATGATGAGAAAATAAAAATGCCCCACGTCCTAGTATACTCTAGTTTACGTATTACACATATACCGACATTGTGCTTCGATGAAAGTCCAAATCTATTATAATCATCATCCACACGCAATATGCTGATACGTCTGACTTTCTAAAACAGATGTGCCCTTTACTACGGTCACGTGAATATGCACCGTGACGGAAAAGGACTTATGCTACGGTCGAGAATCAACGCGATATTACGTCAATACATATTTGCAACGTGCAAAAGGTAGCAAGCTAGGTGCCGTAGAGAAAACTTGGGTCGAATCTAGATGGTGTGTAGGTCCCTAAACATTCAGAAGTGCCACTCATTACAACCAATTTGCTTTATAAGTATACGTAAATTAGTTTTGTAGTACATCGAAACAACGCAGAAGGTGGTGTGGCACCAGATATGACCATCAGACGGCCGCATGCCAAGTGCTGGTGGATACAGTCCAACAAAATCTTGTTTAAGTCTGTATTGACGTTTTAATACAGAGTGTATTCATTTCGTTATACTATGGCATGTGTGCTGGGGTGAGATATACTTCGACCAAATCGAATGTCTTGTGTGAGTTGTAATTACCTCTTAAAAATCTCCACGTCCAGCGTGCTGTTATTGGAGTTTAACGTCATTTACATCACCGACTAATCCCTGCAACAGCATAAAATGTCGCCATCACACTGGTGAAGCCTTTTCGAAGTGATAAAATAAGAATCAAACAGGTAGAATGGATTTATTATAGTCTATTAAATGGTTAATAGAGCTCAAGTAACTATAGCGTACGAGCAGGAAACGTATTCCTATCCTACAGCTAAACAACTTCAACAGCAGCACTGTAGTACCAATAACACTACAGAAAATTAGTAACATCAAGAACACTTACATCAGTAGCAATAGCAACGACATCAACAGCAACAACACAAAATTTAGCCGTAGCAGTATCAAAAGCAAAGGAACAACATAAACTACTTTAAAAAATAACAACAACGGCTACAGTCACAGCGGTAGCAGCAACAACGACACTAGCAATAACATAGCAGCAACTGAAACAAAAATACCAGTAATAACAATATGACACTAAAAATCAATAATTACAAGAACGAAAACGAAAACGATAACAAAAAACAATACAGTCAGCTTCACCTATAACACCCCTGTTTGTCCAACCTAATTTGGATCTTATAGAGGGAAGATGTTGTATCAGGGGATGTTATAGAGGGAGCTGACTATATAACATCCCTTTATGTCCACCCCCAATTTGAATCTTATAGAAGGAGGATATTGTATCAGGGGATGTTATAGAGGGAGCTGACTGTACCATCAATTACAACAACATCAGTACCGATTTTTAGCATTTACGGCCGTGGCCGACGATACATAGACGCGTTCCCATCGTCTCTGTGCCGTCTGCGCCCGCAACTGGTGGCTGCGAGCGCAGCACGCCCGCATCAGAGCCCCCTACGGGGTTCCGCCTGCAGGGCGGGGGGTTCAGCACGGCCATTCGAAGACAATTTAAAAAAGATTAAAGATATGAACTTTTATGTGTACCAGGTAAGCTAAAGTATGCTATAACGTGGGGCATTTTTACCTTTTATTTATACTGTAAAGATCGCTTCATGCAACACATGCAAATCGACGCAGCCTCATAGTGCAAAGGCGCGCAAACCTGTAAATATGACGTATAAGTAGCCAATGACGGGGCAGCTGGATGGCCGACAGACTGTCTGGCAAAACGCGACAGGCTGTCTAGCGATTTTCACATATCAATCCGACAAATAGGCTACGAATTTATCGGCGAAACGTATAAACGGATGGTCGACCAGACACCTTCAGTCCGCTAAATAGACGCCGATATATAACTGCAAACGTTGCACCACCACACCTCGCAAACGGGAGTGACAACGTTGAACTCGTTTCGATAAGCTAATTTATCAGCGGGTATATCGACCGGTTTTTACCAAACATTAGTGCATAAATGCGAGCACGAAGAAGCGACGATAGGAGCATCTGGTTGGCGTTGGGCAGAGTTTCGAGCTGCCCACTGCCCCCAGTGGTGATTTGTCAAGCGATTGGCGAATGGCGACTGAAGCATTTAACAAGCATGGTCCAGCGTATTCCACGAGTTCAAAATCTGCTGGAACATCCACTCAGAATGGTTGCAAATGCTTAGCACGGTTCACCGTACCGAGCTTTTACCTATTTTCCTGACCTCAATGCGAGTGTTTTTGAGAATTCTAGATGACAAATTATTATCATACTTTATCATTGGGGCCCTGCTTGTGGCTAGTATAGAAGAGCACCACTTACGAGCCCTAACTAATTGACGCAAAATAAGGCTGCAGGCCCAGATGTTCTCAACAACGACTTTCTTAAACTCACCTTTGACTTACTTATCCGGCTCCGGTGAAGGTGGGCTACCAATTCCGCACGGAGCGATCAGACCACCTTCTTTTTTCGAGGCGAGGGTTATAGTCGAGCGAAAGTAGGGGTACTCGGCGATTGTATGGGTACTCGGCAATGGAGGGGAACTCGGCGAACGAAGGGGTATTCATCGGATGCACAGAGCATCGGCTGAGGACGTTAATACGAATCAGTTGTTAGATGATCGCGAATGGACTTGCTGCAATACTGCAGCAGGTCCAACCAACTCGAATTAAGGATTCGTAGCAACGTTTTTCTGGGCTTAGACATATACCCAGGCTGATGCAGATGATGCTAGCCCAAAATGCTTCATCGTAAACAAGGCCGGTGATCTACCAGAAATCTCTATCCGATTCATTCCTCTGCACGACTTTCGCAAGGCGTATCCATCACTCACCTGCTTTGTACAGAGATAAGTTATGGGCATCCTTCTATTGTAGGCACCACAGCCACTCTAAATCAATAAGATTCCTTCATACATATTGTATTTTATCCATGACATGGCCCACAGTACCCATCTGACGCGAACGAGATCACTACACCATGCCGCTGGCACCAGAGGCTGTTGGGACTTTCTCGTCGCATGACATAGCAGTAAAAGTACTTCCACGTCCGTGCATCAGCAGAAGGCTACGAGGTCACATTCGGTAGAAATGGTGGAACTATAAAGAATGTTGTCATAAACTGCGTTCAGACGAAGATCACACATCACATCACTTTCACGTGCAAGTTGATAAAAACATCGATTATATCGTCATCTCAAGTGCATATATTTATCGTATCAGAATGTCTTAAAATAATTTTGAAGGTAATCTCATCTTGCTTTCACCTCCATCTATGTTTAAACGTATTTATTAGTTCGTATTTGCTTTGGCACCACGTCGGCAAACAAAGGGATGTGACCGATGATACCACACAATAGAATGCGGAATAGGAAATCTGAATTAGTATACGTACCACACCCTTCTGTACTTCCTACGGTACGGGATGTGGTACATTTAAGATAAGTGTAACGGGGGTCATAGTACATAATCTCAAGTTGATTCGATGTCCTGAGAGATGTATTAAGTGTAACCCGTTAAAGGTAATATCGTGAATTCTCGGTTAGGCGATCCTAGAACCAATACAGTGGTACTAAATATGACATAATTTGATGACTAACTGACACCACCCATCAAAGCGTCTGTCATGCTAAGTATATTGTAGTACAGTCATTCCTCGGATAACTCATTTGCTTGGTGGAGGAAAATTCTATGAATTAGCCGAGTTATGAGTTACGTGAATTTATGATTTTCTTTTTTGTGAAGATGAAAATTTAGTAAACTAGCGGTTTTCCTCCTTCTAAATCACATTAACTTTTCCCAAGCACGCCTCACCAAGGCACCGAGGCTCGAGATCTTCCAGCACAAGGCCAAGAATCCGAAAATCAGCCAGATCATCCTGGCAAAGTGGGCTACCAGAAGGTTGGAGCTCACATTACCCAGTCTGCCATCTCTCTCATACGCAAGAAGCGCATGGATCTGGAATCTATGAAAGATACCTATCTTTCCGCCAAACTTCCGCGCGTCGCCCATAATCCGAAGCTGGAGGAAGCTTTGTCAACATGGATCGTGTAATGCCAGACAAGAAATGTCGCCCTAACTGTAGAATTCATCAAGGTCAAGGCTAAGGTGTTTTAGAACGTCTTGGCTTACCTGAGGGAACCATCAAGTTATCTAGTGGATGGTTGCAACGACTTCAGAAGCGAAACAAAGTTTGCAGCATCCGGATTAACGGAGAGAGTGGGTCAGCAAATGAGGAATCCATGGATGCAGTGTTGCCTGGACTTCGGGCTGAAAATGCTCGCTATAAGCCCCAAGATGTCTTAAACATGTACGAAGCTGGTATATGTGGATCTAATATATCTTGGTAAGTCTAACGTTGTACATTACTGTTGTTAACTTCGGCCTATTCTACAACATGGTTCCGGAGAACACAATTTCGCAGCAAGAAATTGAGGGTTTTAGGAAGAGAAGGTCGACTTTGATTTGATTCCTAGAAAAGTTTTTTAGCTTCACATTTTCCGTTCAATCACATTTTTTCTTTTTTATTCAGGCTCTATTGCATTCACGGCCAATCCGGATGGTACTGAAAAACTCAGGCCTTTTTTATTGGGAAAGAAATAAACCCTCGCTATTTTCAGCGCAAGTCCGGGGAGCAGCTTGGATTCTACTAAAGGAACAAAAAGAGGGCCTGGATGACTGGTGATCTCCGCCAGGTGTGATTGAAGAAATATGACACCGACATGAAGGTAAGTAAATTCATATATTTTTGTTATATTGAAATTTATCAGGACACTTTATTACGACTTTAACATAGCAATATTGTTCCCAGGTCAGCAAGATAAAGGTCTTGGTTTGTGGTGAAGCGCTCCTGATAGGATAATGAACCCGAAGAAAATCATGACGATAGGACAAGGGAGCAGCTTCAGGGAAAGGGTGCCCGAGAGAGAAGGGGTCACTATGGTGTTTAGACACTCGTGGAAGAGGGACCCGCAGAGCCAATCAAGGAGAAGGCCGTTGCCCGAGTACCGGTTAAGCGGTACTCAAAAAAAGTTGACTACAAGCCCTCATTGGTAGACCCGTTCTTCCAATAGTATACCGTGGTCCTTAAGGGTAGACCGCGGCTACCTAAAGAACTTGTTATGATTCCGCTCTCAACTGAGTCGATCGAGTGGCCACCAACTGGCCCACCAAGTGAAGCATATTCACTTGGGGCCTAGCCTACCTCTCTCAAGACCAAAACATCTTCTCTCTGCCCAAGTCTACTGAAGAGTGCAACCAACCAGCCAACGGGTACACAAGGTAAGCCAAGGTCCATAAACGGAATCGGTTCCCCCCCGTAAGTTGGCAGTCCGGGGCAGTGAGTGTTTTGGGGGATCAACACGTAGTTTTGAGAGCCCTCTCCACTACAATTTTGCTAGGTAATGCATCATCGTATACTACCAATGGGCTGGACCTGGAGAATGCCCACGTGCATTTCCTGCCTCACAACTGTGCATCGAAAATTCAGCCAATGGATACAGGAATCATCGTTGCTTTCAAGTTCCAATACAGGCGCCTCCATCTTCAGAATCCTGTGGACCCCGATGAGCGCGGTGATGTTAACATGTACAAGGTTGACCAGATGACAGCCTAAAATTGGAGCGTGCCGCGTGGGGGGAGATTTCAGCTGCAACTGTGGCAAATTATTTTAGCTACACTGAACTATTTGTTTCTCCACCTCTTTCTTCTGTGGTGGATATGGAGGAGAAGATGGTTGAGCGCTAGTTGCAGGATGCCATCGAAATTCTTCCTCTTAGGAACCTTAGGTCCATTGTCAATCTGATCAATTCAGTTGACGAGGATGACGCAGCACACCTGGAGCTGAATAACAGCGAGATTATCGAGATGGTACAGGAGGCTGAAGAGGAGGAGGAGCAGGAGGAGGAGCAATTCTTATTGATGGAGACAAGCAAGGAAAAAAAGCTCAAGTCTCTAGGCATATTCGTGAGCTTCAGATGTCCATCCGTATGTATGCCACCACTCAGAGTAATCTCGATTCTTGGCTTCACTAGTAAAGTTCACTCAGACACTTCTTTAAATGCGTATTTTGGCATACAGTTATATGATTTTCTTTACTAAAGATAATTCATGTTTTTTTGTCCCCCGGAAAACTCATCAAAGCCCTATAGTAATGAGTGATGAGTTAGCGACCATAGAACGAGCGTGGTGGAACGGCAACTATATTAGTTATATGATTTATTAGTTATAGGGATGTGAATTATCCGAGGAATGACTGTATTGCAATTACCTTAATGTAGGGTACTTGAGAAAGGGTTTATTACCGCAGACAAATCTTAATTTCTTTTTGTAGTTTGCCATTATAATCGTACTTGATACCTGTTCCTCAGAGCAACTTGTGCATTTAATTCCCGTCTGATCGTCAAGTTAGGCTTGTTGACTAAAAGCCGGGTACACTCTTAAGTCGCTGTAATTAGTTCGTAAGAACCATGTGGCTGTAAGTGCTGTGTTGCCCGGCTGCAGTACATATTTGCCCACCACTCATTGTATACGTCTGTCGTGGCCCGGCATAATTGATTGATATCATGGCCTGTACTAATTGATTGAACTAGTCTCACAAACAGTAACTAAACAATATATTTATTTATATCGATGTTTGCATTACGTAAATATCATGTAATGGACATAGCCTGTTACATCATCTTCCCTCAACCATAATTCACATTGATGGGTTATGAACAACTGACTTACTTCGCCAACCATTCTTGGGAAAGAGAAGAACTTGTTGTTTCAACAACAATATCGAATGGGGGACAAGCCATTGCATCCCGCGGCGAAAGTCGCTCAAAGTATGATTGTACGACTCTGTGCATCCATCTCCAACGAGTACAAAGCATTGGAAGCAGCAGATGACAAGTCATTTGCTGCTGGTATAAATCCGACTGGAACAAATGCGAATGCAGGCTCACGTAGTGATGCACCACTTGATATAGGAGAATGAGAGCTTGGGCTTCTGTATTCAGCGTGTAGGACGCTGAGCCCGACCTAAACGTGGCCACTAAGTTCTCCCGCACTGCCTAATTGAAGAAGAAGTAGTCTACCAAGTTGGCTCCTCGGAGTGACATGAGTATTTGCTGGGTGTAATGAAACCATTGTATCGTCAAAAGAATCGGGACGACCCACCCCGAAGGCCTATTCGTTTGCGTTCGGAAAGCGAGGTTGGACAAAGGCGGTGGCGTATGTCATCGCACTGACCGTGATGGTGATGCGTTGATGCGTTACTGTCGTCCAGAATTCATGAATTTGATCGAACCTGATCTCGGTACTTCATTTGATATTATGTAGGAACCGACGGATCGCAACTTAAACGTGTCACTAACGAGAAGAAGCATGGTTACTTACTCAATAAGTGTTAGGTTGATAGTCTGATACTGCAAACGATCGTACCTGAACAGGATTATTTAACTCGCCAAATATACACTTTTTGTCACAAGTGCGAGCAACGTTCGCACTGAATTTGATTTCTTCACAGATGTTTGTTGAATGGATATGTGGTAGAAGGAACTAAAAGCGTCATGTTGCATCGCTCATACCGGCATGGAATGCGCTCATGTACAATGTGGAAGTGAGAAGCGTGAGGCCTCGCTTGGCGAGAATATTGTGCTTGCAATAGGTACGAAAAGTTAAAGTTTATCGGAAAACGTTATAAATTGTATAGGTTATCGAGAGAGTATGAACTACCATGCCTTTCATGATGATTTGTATCAGTGTAGTGAGAATATTATGGCACGTACCCTTAATAAGGCTTTCCTCCATGATGATCCCTGATGGGAGGCCCAATCTCTTCCGCGATATATGAAGAAATGCTAATGTGAATTGTTGCACAAACGCATTGAGCATTTGTCCTCCGTTGGGCTTTCTGTAGCACCGAATGTGACTCGTCGTATTGTTTGATAAGCTGTATCGCATTCATCATAATCTGTTATCGAGGGACCCGAGATGTGTTCTGACGGTGGGTGGCACCGCCATCAGACGATTTAACTCGCTCGACATCCTTCCACGCGGTCGTTCCAAGATGAAGTACCGACAACCGCGCGAATCAACCAATAGCTATGGTGGTGGAGGAAACACTACCCCCGACTGATTTTTGTGGATCTGTTGCCTATTTGGAGTCATCTGGTACACGTAACTCGTGAGTTAAGCGATGCCTTGGAGTACGAGAAAAACAAAAGTCTTGAGTATTTAGACACCATGAATTGGCAGCGTCCTGATCGGTCGCAAGCCCGATCGGAGTTTGAATTTTCCCATCTTTAGAATGTGCGTGAGCAACGTTCTCTTCCTGAACATCTGGTGGTAGATCATCAGGATATCTCACAATGTCGAGGGAAAGGATAGGGTCATCGGCATGTCATGAAGCGGCTTACGCAATGTTATAGGTATAGCAACGAACGTCAACGGCGACATCGGCATGGGTTTAAGACCGAGAGTGTTGATGTCGGCGGCACATGAGGCATGTGGAATGTGTTCACAGGAGACAAGCCTTCGCTAGATTTAACGGACTCAATGAAAACACGAGAGGGGCACTGGCACCGGTCGTGAATCTTTGATGGCTGCCGTGTCGCCCCTGATCTGCCGCTCCGTTTGCTCGAATCCCGACGGTTGGCGCTTTGCCGCGTTCTTGTGCAACCTTTGTGAGCTTTCGTCGTTAGGATTGGAAGAGTGGCAATATGCCAAAACATCTGAGTTGAGGTTGTTCGTGTCATCTTCATGTTACGGTGCCCTATGATTTTAAAATGTACTAACTTGAATTGGTTGTTCGCTTTTAATATGGCTGCATATGACGTGTGCGCAGAGTATGCCATGTACCCCCGCGTGCTGTTGCAGGAGATGCACTATCAGAGGAGAGGAAGGACGAGCTTATCGTATTGATGNTGNTG
>JH598455.1:65797-136538 GCA_000173235.2 Hyaloperonospora arabidopsidis Emoy2 | reverse complement strand
AGGNNTGGCCTGGCTTTCAGTTTGCATTGACCTCCATCAACACCATCAATACGATAAGCTCGTCCTTCCGCTTGCCCATATTTAGCATACAATAATCAAGACTAATATATAGCCGGTACAATTTATGCGTAGAAAGGGATAAACTTACGTTTTTTAGACAAATACTTACATTTTTTTAAGTCTCTCCAGATCGAGCCTCTGCCCAACACAGACCAGATGGTCATATCGTAGCTCCTTCATGTCCATGTTTATCCTCAACGTCTGGTAAAAAACGGTCGATTTCTCGACTCATACTTCGCTTGTTGAAACGAATTCACCATTGTCGCTCCCGTTTGGGAGCTGTGGTGGTGCAACGTTCACAGTTGTATATCGGCGTCCAACCAGCGGACTGAAATTGTCTGGCCGACCATCCATCCATTATGTCAATAATTTTATGGCGCATTTGTCTGATTGATGTGTCTGGTGAGACAGGCGCCATCTATTGTAGTAAGATTCCGCATAGTGGCGCTCAGACGTTTACGCGAAGGCGGACGAAAATCCACCTACAAGAACTTATCATCCACTCGACGCTTGACTGTACCCTAAACTTCCAAACACAATGTGTTCAAGCAGCTTTTTATGTGCACTGTTGACTATACATATAGCCGGATGTAGCACCTGATGCTAGCGGATGTCCACCTATAGCATCTATGCGCACAGACGATACTCAGCTGTTTTGAGTCACAACACTACGCAACTTTCAACGGCTCCGCGAACCTTGAAAATTGGCGCTTCATTGTACAAGAGATAAGAGGTTCGTTCTACAAAACTGATGTCGAAACGGGTTGAGTATCTACTATCACGTACGATAGTCGAATTCTTACACTTGTTTGGATGTAGGGGCAAGCTGAACGATGAGTGAAAATGTAAAGGACATCAATTTTTCTATCATGTGTCAGCGTACACATGTCGAAGCAGAGGAACCCCCACTTAGCTTTAATCTTCGTGTCGTTGTCGATTTCTTAACCTCTTGCTGCAAATCATCTTCGTTCAGTTTGCGATTCGACGTAGTTAACGGGTGTCACTCATACGCGGTGGTTAGTGGACGCAGCCGGTCATAACAGTGGCGGTCTCAACCCAACGGGACGGTCTGATAGCAACTGCAAAGGATCTAGGCATAGGTCTCAGATCTACGGGCGTTCAGCTCCGGTCGGAAACAAATGGGCCATTATGTACGCACTGTACCTCCCGAAAGACATGATGAGATGTAACAAAGGCTATCGTCATGCGTTCGAGCACGTCATCGTGTGGATTGACAACCCTGAGCTAGAAGAAAACTCGACGATTTTGGCGGTGACGCCGTGGGAATACAATGAATACCTTCGACGTGTTCCACCCAGCCCTGAACTCATGGATGGTGACAGTGTCAAGCTCAAGTACGAGAGCGAGGATGATTATTCATACCACTGGCTTAGCTTTACCACGGTACCTGGCGAATTCCAGCCACTGATCATGTGGGAGCAACTCACGGACGATGCTCGCACTGTGCTTGAAACTGTCGACTGGGGAAAAGACCGAATGCCCATAAGTGATGTCGTGTTCGATGAGAGCTTGAAACGAGCTTGGCCTTTTCACCCACTATAGTGATCCGAAAATGAAACTGTCCGAGAACACGCCGGCTTTCACCTTGAATTTCAGCAGTTGCTTCGAGTGTGCTAAATGAAATATCTTGCCGTAAATATCTAGTAGACAAAGCCCTACATTTAATTACTGGATTGGTTCTACAATCCAGTGAAGTAAGTTTTCATCATACGCTGATCCTGTTACGTTTTTTACTCATTATAAACTGTAGTTTATCGACAAATAATGGCAACGTTGACCTGCACTCGTCAAAGCTACGGACAGCTGGATATTACCTTTGTTGTCGACCTTCTCTCCCTATAAGCCGATTTATCATATCACCGCTCAGACTTGCGCACAGCACGTGCCACGGTTCACTAAAAAGATGCTTACAGCGCGCATTTGTGCAGCATTTGGCAACAAGGCAGATCACAAGGCACTGCTCCAGAACAGAGCAAATTTACGTCAAGTGTAGGATTGCGCACCTGATATAGGTGTAACGGGGCACCAGAGCAACACACTGGACAACCAGTGTGGAGCTACTATCACCAACAGTAGTGTTAGTGGTGCCTCGCTACCTCTGTGCAAACGTGCAGAAGAAGGTAAACAACTAGAGATGAACTAGTTGTTGGCAAAAGTAAAACTGTACTAAATATAATCAAGCCCTAATCATTAACCTATGTTTTAGTCATAACTTAATTATATCTATCTACGAAAGTGTATGCTAAAGTCTTGCTAACCATTCATTGCGCGCGTCCATGGTTGATTGGACCGCTAGAGCTGGCTGATATGATGACCCAATCAGCCAATCGGTGAGCGTTTCTGAATATTACCCATTATGGTAATATTCACGAACACTATCAACCTTTATGATAATATTCTGATTAACAAGTATCAAGGGTTAATTACATGTAACAGGCTCACCCCGTTACAAAAAGGGCCGCAAACCTTTTTAATACAACGCCGTTTTTCTAATCGTCCGGTCTAAGTCCTTGTTCGATAGGTTTGAACGACTTATACACATGCTTCCGCAACTGATCAGTCTATTCTGACACACAAACCTCGGCAGAGCTATTCTATACTGAGTTATGATCTTCACGCACCCAGCATAAGTTTTTAGCGTAAGCTTGACCTCTCTCGTTATTACTTCTCCTCAAATATTCTGCCATAAATCTATGTGACTGCTGCCTTGTCTTTAATCACTGAGTAAGCGACGTCAAGATAACTACTGCGTTAGGCACTGATGCCGACTCACTTGCCACAGACCACAAACGAGATGAACTTTGACGTAAATAACGACAGCGTAAAAGTACCGAGGAAGCCAGCGCTTTTCTCGATAAATTGATTGTGAGATATGTGTTCTCCAGGGTAACAAATTACATTGCTACAACAATAAGGACATTCCAAGTTTTACTTTGAATTCCTCGCGTTACCATCAGTACGCCGTTCCATCGTCCACTAGACTTCCTGAATTTTGAACTGTCACGCATCTTCTATTGTGCATTAGTGTAATATATACCCCTGAAGGCTGACTGTGGCGCTAACGAGTTTCTATTGAGTCAAGGCAAGTGATGAAGGTGATGGTTGGTCAATGTCTTAAGCTTGATTTTCTACATGGTTACCTCCAAGTCTCTTCATTTACCTCTGTTCATATCAGATAAGGTGGTTCATACGTACATTTGAGCAACTATCACCACAATTTGATCGTCCATTATCGGTTTCAAACACCTACACTTATATCATATAGTAATGCGATACATGTTTATCCATGTTTTGGTATAAGTAAGTCTTCAAAGCTGCCGACGCCCGACGTACCTGTCTAGCCCGTAAATACTTATGAAAACATGCCTAACATAGCCAGAGCGTCCATGGGCACAGAAATACTTATGGGAAACATTATTCAGCCACCACTTTTTCGTCAATCAGTCATCACCCACCAACAATAAAAATGATTTTATATTCATTTTGAAAAGCAATGTATTTAATTGGTCACTCAAATATACAATATTGTAAATTCCTCCAGACAGACTTTTCACAATATACTTAGTTGGGCGATTTTACTAGACGCACGACCTGCAGTTAACCTAAAATGGTGGAGGTACTACATATGTGTACTTATGTTGTGCATTCTGTGGCTATGTATTTCATTCTGTGGCTAATAGACCATCAAGAAGGATATGGCCAGTTTCTTCCAGAACAAGCGGGATGCTCTCGCTTCTCGTTCCACGTGAGCACATAAATCTATTATCAATGGGACGAAGGCTTCGCTTTACGGGCCGCTATCTACGAAGGGGTGACGAGTGGTCCGTACATGTGCAAAAGAGCCTCGTGCAGGGATGTGCTAGTTCGTGTCACGGAATCGGCGTCACAAGCTAAAGACTGAAGATGGAAATGTCAGCAATTAGTTTGACAAACTTATAATTTGTGGTTGGCGATACACAAGACGGAGATGACGAAGCTCGCATGGCCCTGAACAAACACCCAGTGCTACGGCTCAAAGAAGCGCGATGAAGAAGTCTTTTTCATTTTGCTGGGGGGTTGACTAGGCAGGTAGAAATAAACATTCCACGGCACCAACTTTTTATTGCCCACCCTTTTTGTGTGCTTGGCAACGATGACAGAGCGTTGTTATTGTGCATAAGCTACAATTGCTGCCTTTTTTTCCTTCGGTAATTGTACGCAATCTGGGCGGTGGCAATGAATCAACGAACTTGGAAGTAATTTTAGATGGTAGCAGAAAAATGGACATAGGTGTGAAAATAAAAATGTCTGAGCTTGAAAACACTCAACCTTACTTTTATCCGCTTGAATGCACCGTTTTTCAACATGAACAAAGACTTTTGTTAATTATTTGTGGGTTGTGGCTGATTAAAGAAGGGTTGTGGCTGAATGACGTTTCCCATACTTATTTGATAGCCACTCTAAATTTAGATATATTTTATGTTCCATTCTTAAGAAGAAACAGCGGTAAAAATGAAGTAACAAGAAACACTTCGGTTCCTCCTTTTAAAATCCACGATGACGCCGTAATTTGCGCTGCTTGTGGACACTTCTCGCCCCTAAGTATATGATTGAAGATCCATGTGCAAGCTAAAGTGGTAATAGACATTTGATGAACAGTCTAAAATAGTATGCAGTCGGATTCCTGTAGCTTGCGAAGAAACATTCACTATGGCTAGCTTTGTCTCTTGGTAAAACTAAAAGTGATTTTATATAGCTGTGACCTACTTGCACCTGCTCAAGCCACCAGGATTTCCCACTGTACGCAAATGTCACCAGAAGTTTTACTAGTAGTAAAGTTAAATACACGATCTTGTCGCCAGATCAAAGGGAAGCTATATCGACGCATTTAGAGTCGAGCAGACCATATTTGTTATTTGTTATTGGTTGAATACGCTTGCTAAGTGGTTCTGCAAGCGCGTATACAAAACAAAAGCACAAAATATGTTGGTAACATGCATTCAGGTTCCATGTGGATACCTAAACATACAATGGTAATAGGCTCATACTTACATACATATAACTGTATATCTACATATACATACATACACATATACAAATAGGGTATCAGGCCAGATTATGACCGAAGACCACTTTTTGGCCGATAATCGGCAGTAGCCAGCCAGATGATAGAGCTGATAACTATAAGTGATCTGGTTGGCTTGTTTAAAAAATTGGTTATTTTATAACCGCCCACACGCGTCAAGCGCAGGTTGATCACATACTGCAACAACGCACTATGAAGAAATAAAAGGTCGACAGCCAAGACGATCTCGCGAAGGCTGTCAGTGCTTGGTATGTTGTGAGACACCGCTCGCGAGTTGTTCCTACGGTCAAAAAATTATCGTTGTCACGATACGCAACAGCACTCTGGTGTAGCTTCCAAATATAACGGAACCCATCCCGTTCTTCCACCAGAAATTGAAGACGACCTCCAAACGTGGATCGTAGGAGTGCAGCAAGAGGGTCTCCCTGTTACGCGTGGGATAATACTCAGCAAAGGAAATGAGGCGTACCGAGTGATTCATGGACAACGGATAGATCAAGCGATTCTTATCTTGTCACCATAAGCTTTGACTCAGGGTACCTTAAGTGATTTCTCACACGCGCATCCATGTCTGTCAAAATAAACTCGATTACATTCTGAATCAGCATGCGGTCGAGCGCAAAGTCACCATCGACTGCGTGTTTAATATACGAGACGAGATTTGGTAAAAAAAAAAAGTCAAGTCATTGCTGTGCATGGGCCGAAGAACGTTTGGACAAAGTGCAACGACATGAGCTCACACCTGGTTCTAGTCGCCTGTGTCAGTGCCTCCGGATAGTATCTGCTGTCACTCTTCCTGCTTCCAGGCCAAAGTTTGAAACGTGACATCCTGAGCGAGTGCTCCATCCCTGGTGCCACAGTCACCGTCGCTACGAAGACGTTCATAAACCAAGAGAACTTCGTCAAGTGGTTAGAACACTGTGAAAAAGTGTACCCAGCAGCGTCGCTCAACCACTACTGCTCATCTACGACGGCTGTGCGAGCCATTAACGCAAGCTAATTGTCGAGAAGGCGATCAGGATAAAGATCATTCTACTTCTTCTTCCTCCGAAATCCACAACATCTTGCAGCCCTTAGGTGTCTCCGTGGATGAGCCCTTTAAAAAATCAACCTGCGTTGCTCCGTGGACGGCTTCATGATCGATGAAGATGTGTCGAGATTGACGAAGAAACAGGTAATCTCACAGGTATCGGGCTCGTGGGCAAAATAGTGTGCTTGCCAAGACATATTATGTGATATCTGGATTTGGAAGCACTGGCCTTTGGTCAAGTTCAACACTTAGAATGCGTGCTCGTAAAGAATTATGCGCCGATGGAGGTGTTAAGAACGGAAGCGTACCAAGCAACCCGGTGTGGATCACAGTTCGACAGTGGGTACGTACGTAGGTACTCTTCCTGCACAAGCCGTCAACTACATGCAAAGTAAAGCGCAAGGCAGTTGACACGCTTGATCGCATCATGAATCAATAACAGTTGCAACAGATCGAGTAATACATTGAAGTTTGTATTAGATTTGCTAACAGCCATAAACTGACCCATCAATAAATAATTTAGTATTTTTGCCTCTTTGCTCTGTTTCATAACTTACGAAGTCAGCAATGAATTTTAGCTAAGGTATACAAATCCCGGCCATTAATCGGACTCGTATCTTACATTCATATGTATATACATATATATACATGTAATATCTCAATAAATTTTATAGATAATATGCTTGCTCATTTCCTTTCTATCCAAGATATTTATATATATCTTGGATAGAAAGGAAATGAGCAAGCATATTATCTATAAAATTTATTGAGATATTTAATTGCTAAATCTAAGCCCGGCGAAATAAATTGGTATTATCGTGCAGAGTGATGCACATGCGTCAAAGGCATCCTAGACTTTTTGATTGTAGACGTACAAACAACATGAAGGTATGTACCATTTTATCTGCATCATATTCGTGTAAAATATTCATTGTCTAAGGCTACAAGAACATGTGTGCAGAATGATTGTTTGCGTCGAGTTGACAATTAAAACATGATTTATTTTGCTTTAACTTCTCTAACAAGGATTTCACCGCTGCCAAAACATGCCTTTTTCTCTCGTGTTAATTATAATCTAATCCACGTCCACTATGGTAGTTGGTAAGTCTTTTACATAGGGACGCTTGGACTTATAGTCTAAGTCGCAACGATACTACAAGAACATTATTTTTATATTTGTATTTATTGAAGGGAGTTAATATATTTACACCCCTTTTTCTTAAATTCACACCCTTCCTTTAAAGCCGATATTTACACCCTAATATATAATATACGTGATCTTTCGTTTTATATTTTATCTCTATATATATTTATTACTCACCACGCAAGCAATAACCGATATAAAATATTAATTCTTATAGAAGTGTCTTCATTTTAGCCGTATATAGTTAAGGGCGCCTATAATAAATAAAAAAATAGTTCGGTTCCGGTTCAGCAGATACATGCTGCTGCTTTGTTAACAGGCCATTACTCGATTCATAGTCTGCAACAGATGAGATATTGACAGCATACCATCACGCGGTTACATCGTACAAGCTGCCTCTGTTTTTAATAGCTCACGCTTTCATCCAAAACTAGAACGCGTAACCATCGAAATATCCGGATATAGCGGGTCGTTCGCGTACCTGAATACACCTCACCTTCTCACTCACTAACCATCGAAATACATGAAATGAGCTTGTGTGATAATACGCACACCTGCACCTTTCCTAGATATATTTTAATATGTAGTCAAAAGTGATCTCGTTCGCGCGTATGTTCCACGGCCCCAACAGACACAGTTGCCTAAGCTCAGCACAGACCGACCCTGGTGGCCGAGTGGATAAGCACTGGCAACGGGACCAGGAGGTTCATGGATCGATATACGTGGGGGGCGAGTCTATTCATAAAGCTGGAGAGTGGGTCCCTGAATTGGGTAACCATCCTTGGATATCGCTGGCCAGTCTACGTACCGGGATCTACTTCAATAATCTCTCTAAGCTGAGCACAGTGACATAATTAAACGAAATGAGTGCGGCAACGACTTTGCAACTACTTCGTGCATCCGAATCATGTATTATGATAGCTTTTCGCAAAACTTCAAGTCCAGACTTTCTTTGGATGGTGCAGAAGAGGATCTGATGGACATTACAGGAGAGGGGGTAGCCATAAGATTTGTGGTGTAGCGATAATTATGTTGTTATAGTTCAGAAGCGTTAAAATTGTAACAGAATTGTATATGATATGCACTACATATATTAGTAGATAGACTGCACGGGATGACCTCGATCATGACATTTTACCTTCTCATGACCACTCTTTAATATTACACGAACAGGCAATCATACACTCCTGCCAAATTCCATTTGTTCTATAATAGCTTTAAATACAAGGACCATCCCAAATGGACTCTTATGGTACACTCGCATCAAGCGTAATACACAATCGGAGAAAGGTGTGAAATTGAGGTACAGAATATAATATAGAACTCGTCCGATTGTTGTACGTAGAGAAACAGTACGAGGAAAAGAGTGGTAATCTCGGGTTTGGCAAAAGACTACGAATATCAGGTTTGGCACAAAGGGAGTGAATATCAGGTCTGCAAGGACTGTGAATTTAAGGAAAAGGGGTGTGATTATATCAACTCCCTTATTGAATGATTATTTATTATTCATGACTAAATTTAGAAATATAATTTCAATATTTTTTGGAATAATTGTTGAGGATAATGAACCTCTTGACGGGTTAACATATTTAATTAGCAAAATATTAATATAATTTAGAGAAGAAAAATTCAAGTTTAGGGAGATATGGTTGAAGACGTTGCAATCTCCTTCGCTTAGAGCTCTGCTTAGCTAGTACTGTGTTCCTGGTCCACGAGGTAACACTGGATGTGTACTTTTGACACACAATAGATCGTTTCTTTAGCCTGTCTCTCTTCTTGCTATGATAACGATCAAATGTGCAACCAACAGCAGAGGCTGAATTGGTTGCAGCCTGCAAGGCTTCGATGTAGGGCAGAGGCATTGCAAACATGTTTAATGAAATGATACAGTTCATCAACGTGATAAAAGTTTGTTAACGATAGGAGTGAACAATGCAGCAGCAATTAGTTTGGCATGAATGCCAATAAACAGCCGCAAGACTAGACGTATTGAAATGCGATGTCATTATATGCGTTACCAGATCAGAAAGGACACATGATGATCGAAAAAGTGGGCAGAATAACGAACCGAGCCGACATGTACACGAAGGCGCTTCTGACAAGGTCAATGAAGCCATGAAATGGTACAACACCTAAGCAGAGAGACAATTTCCCGATCAAAAAGTCAAAACAGTGATATCTGATGGCGGAAAGGATTTTGAGCACAGAGACGATTGCGTGGTACAGAAAACAAAGCAACGAGTTTCTACCTGACCCACCGCATGGTTCACATTAAATTTATGTGAAAGGGCGCACCAGACACTGGTCCACATGATGAAGTCAATGATGGTTATAGAAAAACTGCCTAACTCACTTGAAAAAAGGCGCTAGAGATGACAATCTCGTGAGGAACCGAAGTTACTGTCGAACAATTAAGGATACGCCCTATCAAAAGATGATGCCCGACCTGCACGAATCAGAAAGTTTGGCTCAATTGCGTACTTTCACTAAGCAAAGGTTCCTTCTCGATAGAAGATGCATGAAAATTGCAAAATTGGCTTTTAAGTTGGTTATTTGGAAGGTTAAGCGGAGTGTAAGGTCTGTTTATCAACGGAACATGTCGTACAGCACGTGATGAACGCGTCCATCAATGAAAATTTGTATACTGTGATTGATACAATGATAAGTACGACACGAGGATTCGACCTGGTTGTCTATTAAACAAGAACCTAAAGGAAATGACGAAAATTTGGAAACCGAAAGCATATGTGACTCCGATGAGAAAACGATGGAGTTTAACAGTTGCGACGAGACTTCAACTGCCACCAAGTCAGTCCCAGACTTTGATATGTTTGACGTGGAATCAAGCGAAGACAACCATTTAGCGTCAGAGGACGATGAAGGAAAATATGATGAAGCTGGATCAATGGATATACCTATGAATTCATCAACGACTGTCACTGCAAACGGTGAACCTGCCAACAACGACGACACCGGTATGTCGAGTGATGATAAGAATAGACACATCTCAGACAAAGCATCTAGCACTCGTGACGAAAATCTAACATAACATAACAAAGTCATGTTGAAGAATTCGAACGAGGAGCTTCATATCACTGATGAGCGCGATTCGTATCTCGAGACTGACAGTAATCGCGACAAGTAGAAGGATCGCAAAGACTTAAATCGAGCGAACGATCCAGTGGATTCTATCGAAGCGAGTGCCGACACGGGAAATAAGCGAATAATTGAACCCTAAGTAAACTTTGGTACACCTATGACGGATTTTGCACCTGTGGAGAGCAATTTTCAGATTGATTCTCACATAATTCCAGAAATTATTACTGGACCACGAAGGCCACCACTTGGAGCATACTGGAAGATGTTCAAGAATCAAAGCGGCGAATATATACAGCAGTTTTACAGATAGGAAAGGGTAAAGCGAACTAAGGAGACGACATATTTATTCATTTCGGAATTTGTTCACTTATTAACCGGATTCTATAAGATCGATGATGTGCCTAACATCGGACAGATGTAAAATATTGGTGTATGGCGGTTAATAATAATTTTGACAGGGTAATAGTAGATATGTTCTTCTGTATATGGTAAGCCAATTACCCTATGAAATGTAAAAAAGGAGAGGTCCCACGCTTATAGAATGACGCAGCCGCTTCGGGCTATCCTGATGATTAACTAATGGTTCTAAGCCGTCCTTTCCGTCGCTATTGGTGACTTCCATCCAGCACCTGCTTGGTACTTTGTGTGAAGCACAGCTCTCAAATTCTGAAGTAGGCAGACGTCCTTCTGACCAGAAAACTGGTGCCCTCGCTTCCACACTCTCCCGCAGCCATCCAAAATGATTTTTTGTGCAATCTGCGTGGCCTCCCGAAAAGGCGAATATAGCGAATAGCTTCAAGGACCACGGAGTGGTCGATCGAATCGGTAGTAGTGTGGCAATCGCTTCTTGAAGGGGTCCATCTCACCGATTGTAGCACGTTTCGAGCTGTTCTCTATCCCCTTTAACTGTCGACAATATTACAGGGGTAGGCAAAGAGGGTGATGGGGTGTACACGTAAGAATACGAGAGATGTCATCAAGAAGGCGTCTAAAATATCGAATTACTAGCTGATAATTCGAATCTCAGGAATCAGGGTTGTTTAATAAAGCTGAAGCAAATGCGTGGCTCCAAAAGAGGCGATTTTCTAGGCTGTAAATGCATTGTCGAGTTTCATTTTGCATATGAAGGGAGGGATCTACTTAATGGATTACTGAGACAATCATGTACTGCAGTCTAGACGCACTACATCAGTCAACAGAATGTGTTTTTGGGGTCGGAGATGTCTCACGTCGGTAACATCACCATGTTGCATCTGGAAACGAGATTGTATTATATTTTAGTATGACTGATCATGCCGCGCGTCATACTGAAAAAAAGCAACCATATTTGCGCGTTGACACCAGCGATACATTCGTTAGACTCGTTACGTGCAGTTACTCTTCGTCTAGTGGCCTCTTATCTGCAGTACGGTTCGGTGCACATTAAACATTAATTCACATTCACTTGATATTTCTAGTAAAAAAACATGATATAGACATTGACTCGAAAATGTAGTTACGGAGCAAGATGCCAATACGAGCGCAGTGGGGCTCAACGCAAACCGCTAATTGGATCTCTTGACCGAAGCAGACATCGGATCTTCGTGTTCATTGCAAGGGAGCTAGTGGTGTCTGCTCCAGTAATGTCGCGAGAGTGTACACGTTGCGGTCAAAAGTAGATCGAGTGGCACGCTTTTGCGCTTGAAGTTTGGCCCAACTTCAACTTGGACGGACACTGTCGTTGCAGAATCGCTTCTGCGCCCGACCGTCTGTTGGGCGGACAGCGAGTCGGTCGCAGCAGCAAAGACAGTCCCGTCTCGTATCACCCGCTCTAAATAGCAGGGTCCCTTGTCAGCCCGACTGTCCGTGACACGAACAAGAGCGCAGGTCAAAGGATGGCCCAGAGTGGGAAGATTTCCCCTGCCCCCTTCCCACATCAACGATTGATGGCAAGTGTCCCACTCCTGGTGAAGAAAGGGATACAAATCTCGACCGAGAGGTGGTCGACGAAACTGAAGCATTGCGCCGCCAGACCGAGCGTCGGCGTGTGGTCCACCCACGCCTACCCAGAACTCATTCTCTATCTGTGTATCCACATTCCGATTGTGGCACTTGTCAACGTGCTGGCGGTTTCACGCGACCATCACTCCTAGTGCGCACTCACTTAACAAGTCCAACCATGTCACCACCGCACTCGCTCAAGCGCACGCGCTCGCACTGCGCAATCAAGAGCGACGTGCCAACGAGCAACAACAGCAACGCGGTCGTGTGGGACTGCACAAGAAAAAAGAACAAGACGCCCATTCGACCACCGCGAACGTTTCTCGCGTCCCTCGTTGCATACGAGCCACACATGCTGTCCAAGTGTTCAGCTGCCACAGACTATTGCAGTCGTCACTCGCTCGTCACGATCGACGACAACTGCAACGGAAACGAGAACGGCAACGGAAACGGCAACGATGACGTGTCTGCTGCACAGGTGGTTGCATTAGTGCTCGAGTACCTACAAGACATGGCACAGTGCTGCCACTACGTCGTCTCGTTGAGCTTTGCCGAGCTGCACCATTTGTTGCAATCGTTTCCTTTTGCTATGCGACACATGCATCACATTGTCAAGGACCTCCTAGGCCAGCTGTCCTGGCCACTCGTCACAGCGATCGTGCATAACGTCGCGGCTTTTATCTGCGACGACGACCTCCGCGACGCGTCCGTGGGCGAACTCGCGGCGTTCTTAGAGACGTGGAAAATGACAGCGCCGTCTGGCAACGTGTGTGCAAATGTGATTGGCTTCTTCCAGGACGCGTTGCAGCAGTTTAAACTCTTTTTGACCACTCAGTGGCTTCAGAGCGGTCGCCTGGGCTTCCCGTGCGAATTTGGCAAAAAGTCAGACGTGCTGTTCTTGTGTATGGAGTGCCATCGCGAGCACATGTGAGTCTGGGGTTAGGGTTGAAGAAGAAGCGACACACGGGCGTAAGCAAAACAAAAACGATGTCAACAGGAACGAGAGCGAGAGGGCGCTTGTTGCGACTGCTGTTGCGGTTTGTCTTGCGTGTCACGACCGTGTCAAGCTGTGATTGGGTTATATTCCAGCCAATGGCCACGTCCGCTGATCGCTCGGCCTTATTGCTAACTGGCAGCAAGCATGATGACGAGGTAGGTGTAGGTGACGGAATGGACCAGTCGGAAACAAAAAGTGTCAGGGGTGTAGTATTACGGAGGAGGTGATGTAGCGTTGAGTGCTTTGCTGTAGAATTTGCGTATGTACCAGACACAATCGTAGCTAGATCTCTTTTCGAATTTAGAAATGCCGATTGCTACAAACACATCATATCGGTACATATTCATTCTCCTGCGCGTAATTTGTTGTAGTAGAAGCTGTTTGCGCTTCTAAATTCTCAAAAGCGCTTCTAAATTCTCGAAAGTGCGGGTCTCGATTTTGTCACGTCGTCTACGGAAAATCGACTAGTTTTATTGTCACGTGCGACAAGATCCCTCTCCTTCTCGTCCCGACCGTTCGATTCATCCGATCGTACATCATCATCGTTCTCTACCTCTCAATATTCATGAGCCCTGATGTCACCTGCTCTGCTGGCTACACTAGCTCCGCCTCTGTCGATCGTCGAGCGGAATCCCTTCGTCAAGATGGTAACGACGCATTCAAGCGTCAACACTTTGACCAAGCGAAAGCCTTCTATTCCCAAGCTCTTGCATTGCAACCTCGCAATCACTTACTCTATGGTAATCGATCTGCAGCGTGCTACCATCTTAACGAGCTCCAAAACGCACTAGCAGACGCTGAACAGGCCATTGCTATTTCTCCTGGGTGGCCGAAAGGGTATCTGAGAAAAGCGGCGGCCTGCGAAGCATTACAGCGTCCAGGCGACGCTATTGACGCTTTTCAAACGTTGTTGTATTTAGATTCAGCACACTTGACTTCCGTATCGAAGAATAACATCACGAAACGAATGAGGGACCTAAAACAGCGCTTTTATGCCGAAAACAAGGAAATCTTCGAGCAGCCAAAAAATGTGTCGGAGATCCATATGAAAAAAAAGAACGATCCAAGCCGGAAAGAAAATACGACGCAGCGGTCGTGGCAATTGATGTTACGGAAGTTACTTAGTGGGTGTAACAAACAAGGAGTAAATCGTCAAGGCGAGCGTGTAGTTCTAGATGACGGCGTGTTTGCCAAATTACTGAATGAGCGGGAATTCCAGCAATTGATCTACCCGGGTATTCCATCGGACCAATTAAAGCATGCGCCAAAAAATCTCCAAACGTTGTTGGAAGATCCGTGGTACGAACAGGAGCTCTTGGCTCTGATGCCAAAAGTACAAGCGAAAGCAGCAAGTGTGTTGACGAATGTCAAGCAACGAGGGGCAGAACAAGGAGATGTCATGGATATGACGACAGAACGTATACTCATGCCACAAGTGCTGCAAGAAGCTTTTGGTCGAGAAGTTCTGGCAATGGTGCATCGTGTGAATCATCAGAAACATGTCCAATTGGCAAATGACGTGAGGTTGCTCGCTGATCCGAATTCGGACTTTGCTATTTGGGATCAGCTCGATGAGGACTTTCTGGACGAATTGTTGCTTGACAAGAACAACAACGTACGTGGTACGGCAGTTATGGACGATTTTATGGGCGAAGACTGGACGCAATTGCTCCTCAATGACGTGGCAAGAATGGCCAACAATGGTCTGTTAATGACTACGATACCACATATTGACGTGAAGCACGTGTTGTGTCAGCAGCAGAGAGGACGGCATGAGAATACTCTACCGGGAGCAAAACTTCGCTTTGTGGAATATCAAAGCTGCGTCGTAGAGTACCCGGCGCTGGCCGAGTTGGTCGAGAAGATGCATGCTTTGCCTTATGAGATCAACAAGAAGCGGATGAACCAGGTGAGACTATGTGCGCAATTTGTACACAGCACTGCTGTTCACCAGCTACCAGCCGGACATCACCAACCTCTTCGTCTTGATTGTGGCGTCGGTGACAAGGACAACGGGTTTAAGTTGACGTGCACGTACTTTTTCAACAACGTGCAATTAGATGAGAGGGGATCAACGGGTACGACACGAACATGTTTGCAACTCCGAACAACGCTACTTGAGAATGCTCCGGTGAGGCAGATTGATCCAAAAGCGGATCGCTTGGTCATTTTTCAAAGTCAATCAGTATTCAACGAGATCATAAACGTCCCGAATGGCGAAGACTTGTTCTACCTGACTTTTTGGATCCACGGACAAGCCCTGCCGTAGGAGGTAGAAGGCGATAGCAGCACTGGCCATATCGGTGTTCGAGTACTGAATCATGCAATTGCAATTGTATTCCACTGCGATTGTCCTTGTCACGGGTGATCTTATGTGACATCTCAAGATCCTTGCTGCTGGCACAGATCATCTATTCTTATGTATGTATCTCCCACAGTCGAACGGCAAATAATAAAAATCTGCACGCGCATCGCATGCTAAATTTTTCTATTTGTCATGCCTTCTCCATTTTAACACTTTATCAAGCCCACGCTGTTAAAACGCTACCATCACAAGTTATGGTTCTGACTTCTATCGAAGCGTACATGTCGCATAGTTTCATTCCATACCTATATATTGCCAGCGTTCAGCTTTCGTGTTGATGTAAACAATCGGACATTTTTTACATCAACACGAAAGCTGAACTCACGCTGTCTCAGTGACGGCCCAAAGCTTGTCATTTTGATCTAACCTGCTCTCTCTCGCTCATCAGTTTTTTTCTCGTTTCCTGATGACAGCTTTTTGATCATATCGCTTAGACAGTCTCAATACGTCGTACGCGATCGTATATATAATATTTACATGGGATACGACAAGCACGCCTCATTAACGTCGTCTTCATCAACCTACATTATATGTTCTATCCGATGGACAGGGCATGAAAGAGTCCCAAGTATTCACTAGCTTGTCTGATTATCATCACTTTTCAATGAGTACATCTCTCCTCTCGCATTTCAAATGCTAAATAGTACCTGCATTATCACAAGATTTCTAACGCAGCAAATACCGCATTTGTATAAGGCTTGCTAACGCGAGCAGCCGTATAACTGCGATTCGCTATTTTAACCAGAAATCCTGAAGCAATAACTTAGTTTGTTTGAGTTGAAATGAGCTCAATTCGATGCTAGCATGTGATTCAGACTAACATTGCTCAATCTATATACTTCCTGAGATTGTAGTTGTATTGAACGCTAACAATAATCAAGACATTATAAACGTTCTGCATATACAGATTGGACCGGACGAGACCAGCATCGTCAAGGTCGAAAAGAAGTCTTTCCCGTTATATCACCACGATGGTCATCTGTGTCGCTAACCGCTACATGTATATTGGTTCTTCTCCCCATTAACAATTTATTACCGACTACATGTCCAGAAATGAGCTCGACACCTATGCAAATTCTTTCCCAGTGACACCGAATGTGGGTAGTTTTGCCTTCCGTTAAAATAGTACGTACAATGACTTATTTACAGGTCTGCAAATGTGATGCGCGGTCTATCGTGCATCGGTATAACTTATTCCCGAACTCCAAATAGAAATTGCTGTCGCAATATGGCTGGTATATAATCTACAACCATTTAAAGGGGATGGCATTTTACTCATTTTGAAGCCAAATCCATGTCAGTTTATCTGCATTCTATCCGAAACTAGTTTACTAGGGGTTGCTAATTCAATATCTGCGAAGAGCAGCACGATAAGCATTGGGATCGTTGCATTGGTTTTGCGCTGCTATGACCGGTATTACCAAGGATAGATATTAATTGATGACCCCCAAGCAGGTGTCATACCTTGACCATTGTCAAAAAGCTATTGATCTCCCCATTTGGCGAACACACACTGCAATTACAGAACGGATCAGACATCCAGTAGATAATTGTATGTCGGCGATAAGCGTGACAATATTTTTCGCTTGTCATCGGATATGGACGTCTACCATTGCGAAGTGAGTTTGCAGTCGGAGGTCACAGAACGTGCATACTTCCACGAGTTCTGCGATCATGTGATTGATCATTATTGTCAACATACATACGACGCTTCGGGACAAACGACGGTTGGCGCAGTATGCACTTGTGCTGAATGATGCAGCACCCTACAGCGAGCACAATACGCAATACGAAGAGACCAAAGGTTGCAGAGGTATAGTACTTCCCGCTCTCTAGGTACCGCCGGGCGCATGACAACCGTCGACGGTGCAGACTGGGGTGTTTGTCGTACCACAAAATCGGAAAAGAGCATGACACAATAAAAATGACGTACGAAGGTGTGCAAAGCTTCATTTGAACACAGCCCTGTGGGCGTTGTGCCATTTCTACAGTTCATCCTTCGCGTCGTCCATTTTCGGCTCTCCCTCGTCCGCCTTCTCGTCACCAGACTTCGGCTCTCCCTCCTCTGCCGCCTTTTCGCTATCGGCATCATCGTTCGACAAAACTTCGTCCTCAAGCTTCACCTGTTCCGTTCCAGTCTCATTGGAGTCCAATTTCACTGGCTGTGGCTTCGGCCGTTTCGTCAACACAGCGACGAATTTCTTGACACCCTGGACCTTCTTGGCCACGTCAGCAGACGTCATCACGGGCTTCTCGTGTTTTGGGGTTGCCTTCTGCGATGTCTCCGACTCCGTGAGCCACGTATCAAGTTCATCAAGTTTCTCCAGGACGTCACTGCGCTCCTGCTCTGTCACCTGTGGCTTGCTCGTAGTCCACTCACTTATCAGCTCGCGCGTGCTAAAGGCGTACTCTCGCGCGGTATTAATGGCGATCGGCAACTCCTTGAGCTCAGTCACGCGGAAGAGTATAGCACTCAGATCTGAGTCGAGTGCATCCATCTTCTTTTTGTACTCCACCGCCTCGACCCTCTCGCCGTCGTCATACAACCACTCCTCAGTTTCCTCCAGCTTCTTCTTCAGCGCCTCAATCTGCTCCGGTACCGTCACCTGCTTCATTTCATCCTCGTGGGCAGAGATAGCATCGTGCGTCTTGTAAATAAACGTCTCGAGACTGTTCTTGGCCTCCAAATTAGCATGACGTTTGTTGTCGGCATTCTCCATTTCTGTCAGCATTTGCATCGATGCTTTTTTCACAGCTTCGCTCATCGGCAGCACGCTCATATCCTCGTCCAGCACACGTGTCTCGTCTTCACGCACCACACTCAGCTTTCCACGGTGCGTCTTCATCTGCTTCTCCATTCTCGTCTCCGGTTTTTCTTCCTTCTTCTCAGTGTCACTCTTGTCACCGTCCGCACTGCTTCCTTCCTTCCCGTCAGTCTCGCTGCTCTTCTTCTCTTTCTTTTCCTTCCTTACCACCACCTCCACCTCAATCTCCTCTTCCAGTGTAGCTTCTGCCTTGACAATCCGAGCAATTCCGTTACTGTCGAGCTCAAAGTACAGTGATACTTTAGGCTCGCCCAAGTCCTTGTCTGCAAACCGCGCAGCAAACTTCTCAATGCCCGTGACGTTAAATGTCCCAATAAGCACGCTCACACCCACAGGCAGCATCGACGGCTTGTCGTAGCGAAACGTGCACGAAATGTCCTTCGAGTGCGTGAACGACACCGACTTGCGCATCCCTAGACGGTGTGTCTCCTGGAACAGCGACGCGCGTTTCGTCCACGGCTTCGGCTGTGCTTCACTGTCCGTACTAACGTCGCTGCTCTCATCGTCCGCAGTCGGCAAGTCCAGCAGACGCACACCAATGGGATACGACGCAAGGTCCACCATGCCAACGTGACGCACACGGAACGAGTTGCTCAAGTTTGCCGCACGGAAAGCTGCTCCTAGCGCCATTGCCTCGTCTCCATTCAAATGAACGCCCAAGTCTTTACCGGCAAAGAACTGCGACAGCTGGTGCTGGATCTTGGGCATGCGCACGCCGCCGCCAATGAGTTCAATCTCGTCAATGTCCGCGACCGTCAGTCCCGCTTTCTCGAGCGCTTGTTCAACAGGTTTGAGCGTGCGTTCAAACAAGTCGGACGAGAGCTCTTCGAGCTTGGTGCGTGTCATGGACGTGAAGAAGTCCACGTCATTGTGCAGACTCTGCATGACCACGGGGATCTGTTCGTTCGCAGACAACACGGTCTTGGTTTTCATGGCTTGGGCGCGGATCTTGGCCATTGCGCGCGGCACCGTGCGAATGTCCTGGCCAATCTGTTGACTGAACTCAGTCGCCAAGTGCTCAGCAAGGCGCAAGTCGAACTTGGAGCCGCCGAGCGACTCGTCCCACGCGTTGCTCAGCGTCTCGAACGTCGAGACCGTCTTGTTCTTCTTGAAACCGTCGGGCACCACTTGACTCGACATGGCCGCGATACTCACTTGCAAGGCCGTGGAGCCCAAGTTGTAAAACAACACGCGCTTGGGCGCTTCCGTCGGGTCGTAGCTCGTGTGCACAGCGAGCTGCAGCGCGGCCGCCGTGTTGTCGTTAATGAGCGACAAGACGCGCACGCCCGCGATCTCGGCCGCGTCCAGGAGCGCTTGACGCTGCGCCTGCGAGAAGAACGTTGGGACCGTCAGCACATAGTCTTTCACTGGCACTTCTGCAAACGTGTTGGTGATCTGACGCGCGTGCGTCAGGACCATGGCCACGAGCTCTTCGGCGTGGAAAGTGGCGTCATTTGCGTGCTTGAGGGCGATCGCCCCGCCCCGCGTGGCGTTCGATACGAGCTGGTAGGGAAAGTGCTCGTCGGTGAGCAGAGACACGACCTGCGGATCGCTCAGCTTCGTGCCGAGGAGACGACGGATCTGAGCGTACGCGGTCTGCGGCTTGCGGACGCCGACGGTCGCGGCGTCAGCGCCGTACAAGCGCTCGTCGCCGTCGAACGCGACCATCGTCTCGGTCTTGCGCTTGCTATGGACGTTCGTCACGATCTCGAACGGCGTGCCAGGCTTGACGAGCGCGACCTTGAAGAACTCGCTGCCCAAGTCGACGCCGGCTACGACCGCGTCGACAAGTGGGAGCGACGTGAAGGACGCAGCGCTGAGTAGTGTGAGCAGCAACAGGCGTTGCGTCGTCATGTTGTACTTTGGTTGCTGTTGCCGTTGATGTTGACGTTGCACTTTGCTTTTTGCGGTTGCCGTTTCCCTTGAAGTTGTCGTTCCTGGCGGTACGTTGCCGATGCAAAGAGTGATGGTCTTGTTCGGGACGCGCCAAAATGCGGAATGTGAAACGCTTGCCGGACGACACGTGGACGTTTGACATAGCGAGATCAAGTCGAAACGTTTCAGCCAATCAAAAGTGTAAATGTGGCTGATAAGTCGGCGATCAATGGCTACAATTCGTGGCGGTGCCGGAGAGTCGTATCTAACATCCTACACGCCTGATGCCTGACGACAACTTGATGTAACAAACGTCGTCTTGGCAGCTTGTACTTTTCATGCGTGCGTGTACTATGAATCATGAACTATCTCATTGCAAGCCATTTGGTTGACCATAGCTACACGAAGTACGACGATTGAAAAGCTGCCCGACGCGTAGGAGTTGGATCAAGATTATCAGTGACGCAACCTTGCTCTTCTATACGACAGAAATCGATTGACTTGGTCGTACATATGGTGCCATCGCAGCACAGAATAATAGAATTGACGCCAACAACTGTCTTGGGAGTCATGTGAAGCTACAGCTGATGTCAATTTCAACAAAGCACGACCTTCTCGCGCGGTCACTTGCCTTTGCTACGTAATGTGTTATTCGTCACGTCAACAGTAGAATGATGTGGCTTGTCACACGTTGCATAGCGGTTTGAACGAAGTCATAAGTTTGCCGTTTAATCACGTAAGCACAGCTTGCTTTGCTTGGCAGCATCTTGTGCTATGTCAAGCGTGATCTTGCTGTCTGAACAGGTCGTCAGAGATCTTCACTACGACGAGCAGCTGTCGCTGTCAATGCGATCCTTTTGAGTCACCATGGGCTTCGCCCGTCTTTTTCCGCAGTGCTAATAACGGATAAGAGCACCCACAATGTGTACGTCGTTACACTGCCATTGCATCTCGATGGTTTATAACGAAAGTAATGGAGAGCTTTCATTTAACAAACCAAGGTGCTCTCGATTGCCGTATCTGGTGAAATCCTCTATAACCGACTTTTCCACTGTATCATGTACTTAACGAATTAGGCGAGAGATCTCGAACAGCGGTTATTTGCGTCGTGTCCACATTTCAATATATGCGACGAGCGTGATATTTATGAGGCATCCCATTCCGCTGTCAGATGATGTACTAATGAAGATTTGTGATTTCGCACGACTTTCGATTTTTTGCTAAGCAAAAACGTTTAAGAGAAACATAACGCTCAATCGTTAACGTCGACCTTAAATTATTAAAGTGACCAGGCGCCCGCCGTTATATTCAAAGACTTTGAATACATTTGCTATTTCTGCTCTGTGAAGCCTCCACCTTGTCAAGTGAACGAATGGATACTCTATATCTGAAAAGGGTTCATGCTTCGAAGTGCCCATGGCAAAGATCGCAACGGAAGTAAGCAGGACCGATCGGTCAACACAGAGATCGAAAACACTACTGCGCTTCTTCACAAGCTTGAGTTCGTGTAGCTCATTTCGTGTTTCACTACATGATGCCGACTGGACCTTCAAAAACATAAATTCAGTGACGTCGTCCTCCTTGTGGAATACGAAGTGGTGGCTTTCCGTACGGTCCTCTGTACAATGAGCCCACAGTAAATCTTCCGCGCTTAAGTGTTGGCATACAATCATACAGCGGACTGGTTAGGAGCTTGCTGGATTTCCCAGTATCGCTTTTAAAGCACGGTATGAGGGTAACACTTTGAATCTCTTTGATAGCATACGCCTCGATAACGCATGTCATTTGTTTTACATGCCGTCTTTAGGTAGCCACGCCAAATGATGTTGCAAATATGGTCACCTCTGATGCCCGACCGGCAACTCGCTGAGCATCGGCAGCGTCTGTGCATTGTAGTTGCCCACCTAGAACCAACGTTGACACGATCCGCACACGATCAACTGTATTGTATAAGGCTATATCGAGTATTGGTACATCGGCCACCAGCCCTCATTATCGCATAATGCCCTGGTGAGGGGTCGTCTTTGCCACTACAGATGGTCGTATGAATTGTGATTGAGCGTTTGCCGTGCCTCTAGGCGCCAAGTCTGGAATTTAGATTGGTCTTACAACCTCTACTGCTAGATATGGCACTTTCAGACTTAGCGATATCGCAATGGAGGGGGGGGGGGTTGAGGCGCTTGAAGTAGGGCACATGTTCTTCTTGATACCTTCCTGTCATAACTAATGGACGACAGGCGTCAATCGTGGTATTGTGCAAAGGGCTTATGCTGTAAAAGATAATAAAGAACTCTGCCATGGCAAGTTAGCTCGCACAGCAATTAAAGAGTATGTTACACAGCTGTGGCTCCGATCTGGTAAGTTCCATCTTTGTCAGTACACACTTAAAGTAAGCGCCCAAGTGGAGAGAACCGCGTATACTGTGTGGCATTGCATATTTCCAGTCAGGTACCACTTTCTATCATATAGTCGTATGCTAGTACAAACGTAAAAGCTCCACCTTCATACAGGACTGACGATTTGTCGCAACAAGCGATCGGGCTTTCGTACAAAGAATACGCATCAGCGCGAGCAGAATTTCACGAGACTTGCGCTACAGGAGGCGATTAATATGCACATTCCTCTCGCAAGTTAGCTACAAAATGACATGCAACTTGACTTAGGTGTCCGATGTACACGTTAGGCCGAATGCAACTCACAGGACTTGCAGACACACCCTGTCGATTATCACGTGCAACTTCATTGTTTGCAAATGAATGCCAGCTATTAGGATATGCTTGTAAACGAATTTGCAGATTGCTTTTCTTACAAATAGACGGACTTCGGCGTATCGAGACATATTTTGATTGAGCCAAAAAACTAATCGCCATGAAATGATCAAACACGAAGCCTCGCACTTTTCAAGAGGGAAAGTAATATCTTTATTGCTGACCTACTCATCGAAAGAATGCATGTGGATACAAAGTGAAGACGAGTTTCTAAATTCTCTAAATTTTGAAATTTCTATTCGATTCGATTGGCTAAGTACGAGACAAACGAGGTGCTCGTTAATTGGTATCTGCTTATGTTGCCCATTTACCCCCTCCTTAATTATCTTGTACGTCTTTCAACGTATCAAATGACGACACCAGCGCTGCAAGCTCGCGTGCACAAGCTCCTGGGCTCCCGCACAGAGCTAAAGGCCACCACATCTCTTCTGTCTACACTAGTGAAGGTTGATGGAACGTCTCTTGTGCAGCTGGATACGTCTGTGAACACTGAGACGTCCTCATTGGCTACGTTACGGCGTACGCTGCGCTCGAGTCTCGAAATGCAGCAGCTGTCGCTTGCGCAGAAGGCGCTAGATGGTTATGAACAGACTTTAGAGCAAGTTTCAAATCTGGCCACTCAAGTAAATGAGCTGGACGCTAAGTGCGCCCAGATTGTCGACTTTTTAGCAATGACGAAAATGGAAACACAGCAAGTGCAGTCAGAAGCAGCGGCAATTGCAAAAAACAGGTGCGTTCTATTTTTAACAGACCTTTTTCTTCACAACATCTAAGTTGAAGTTGATGTTGAAGTGAATAACACTACTAGATAATATCCGTGTTAAATGTAGAGATAAGGTGCACGAGCAATGGCACGATGTTAAAGTATTCCTGGATCGATATCACTTGACAGAAGTCGAAGTACGCACGTTGTATGCTGAGGAGCTCACGGAGAACGATATGGACACATTTGTCAGTACAATGGAGCGAGTGCGACAGGTGAAAGCGGACTGCAAGGAGCTGGTGGCAACGGATAAAATCCATTGCGGGTCAGGATAATTTAACGTCATGTTTGACACGTCGAGTTTCTGAGCTGTTCTATTTATGTGTAAATCTATAACTTTACAGACTCGAGCTGCTGGATGCAATTAGCAAGTTCCAAGATGCTGGTTTCAAGCGGCTGTACCAGTGGACTGTCAACTCCTGTGCTAATGTAGACGGAGAACCAAGCACTATGCTGCATCGAGCTATAGCTCTTCTCAGAGACCGTGCAGAATTTTATGAGTCAGTCTTTTTTGCACTTTATAAGAGTAGTTTGATGTTGTTGTGTTGTGTACTGGTTACTGATTGCACGCTTTGTGTTGTGTTGTCTCTCTTGCACGCAGCTACTGCAAAGAAAGTTTTGTGACGTCCCGGCGCTCGTTACTTGTGCGCCGTTTTATCACGGCGTTAACTGTCGGCGGGCCACATGGTATTCCGCGGCCTATTGAGATGCACGCACATGATCCGGTGCGGTACTGTGGTGACATGCTAGCGTGGGTTCACCAGTCGATTGCGACGGAGAAAGAATTCTTTCGGGTGCTCTTTGACGGCGATACGGACTTCAGCCCTTTGGGAAGTCCCGACCATCATTTGTCAACGATCGACGAACCACAGAAATATGCCGACTCGGCTGCTGAAGACGGTTGTTCGTCGATGGTTGGACGGGCGTTTGATGGTGTGTCAAGGCCACTGCAGGAGCGAATTGAGCAGACACTTTGCTCTCCGCACGGCATGATAGTCGCCTATAAGCTCGTCCACCTGCTAGCGTTTTACCATTACAAGTTTGACCAACTCATAGCACATGCTGACGTCGCGCGTGCTCTTCGACACTGTCGAGAAGTCGCCAATGAAGCGTTTCGTCGTCAGTTCCAGCAGCTTGTGGACGGCGTTGCAGCCTCGCCACAGGATTATACTACCAACCTCGCAGCGTCACACGCTGTACTGGATGTTTCTCGTCGATTAGTGACACTATTGGAAGTTTTTCAAACCTCGCTGCTACCAGAGCAAGAAAAGGAAGCCGATTTGGCACCTCTATTTGACAAGATATTGGCAGCAGTCGAGCTCATGAGTCAGCGCAGCGTGGCAAGTCTGGATCCAATCGAGGCGCTTGTGTTCCGGATCAATAACTTTAGCTGTTTGCAGGCCCCGCTGGCGCGGTTTCCTGAAGTGATGACGTGGTACTTGAAAACAGGCCAGGATGTGGACGGTTGGCTACGTGATTTGAGCGAGCTGCAGGCTTCGAGTGTGATGGATCGGTGTCGAGGGTCGACGCTTGTTCAGCACATTCACGAATTCCAGCAAAGCTGTGGAGCCGCAGAGACGAAGACTGGCATACTGCCAGCGGGTACACCCGGTCTTGACGGGGAGACGATCTCACGCGTGATGCGAGATTTCTGCGCTGTACTTATGACATTGACGTTCCCGCAGCTGGAAAGCCTGGCTCAACCCGTGCTCTCCGAAAAGGCTCATGCACTTACACGTGCGACGCTTGCTAGCAAGTATAAGCTTATTTACGAGTTTGTGCACGACGCGAAGAACGGATACGCTGTCAGTGATGAGCCGACGTCGTCGACGTCACTTTCGGGGTCGTCATCCAAACAGAGCCAGTGTGTCGTACTGCCCCACACGCCTGAAGAAATCCGTAATGTGCTTGAAATTGATGAAGGGACGAAGTAAGTGGGCGAGCAAATTGGATGGAATACTACCATCGGTTAACAGGGTGGGATCTCATGCTTGCTGCTGCGTGGCAGAAATGACTCGGTACAATAAAAGTTGAAGCAATAGAGTTATTGTGACCAGCCAGGCTTTTGCAGATCGTGTTGTTCACGTGTTCAGCTTTTCATAGATATAATAGTTTTGGCAGCGGTAGAAAAAACTGTTGATGAATGAGGAGCCTGACTTCTGCTAGACCATCGAACGACAATAATCAGTAAGCACTTGTGAACTGACTAAGTTTGAACCATTTTTTAGACAAACGACTAGGTCAGCTGCTGTCGGAAATGTTAGCTTAGATAAGAGAGACGAAATTTGCTTTCAACGTCAAGCATTAGCTTCTTGTTATTGTTCAAAGTACGTGACTATCATCATACATGATATTCGTCATAACTTGCAGCACTTTTTCGCCCGACTTCATCACAGATGGAAGCTTGCGAAGAGCGTTGACGTTAATATGTCGCGACTAACATAAAGCGCACATAGCATGAGCCTACAATGCTGGCCAGCTCAGCTATTATGTGCGTGCTACTAACGAAAGATTAAGTACTAGCTGCAGTGACCCAGCTACACATTCTCGATTTGTAGGTTGGACCCCACCTTCTGAAGAGATAATTGGAGTCCTGATGCCAAGCGGTAACAAATATTGATGACTTGTAACTCTCAACTCGCGCTATCAGACAGCAGCAAGTTAGTACAATGCTGATGAACGCAATCGGCGACGCAATGTTAGACGAAGTGATGTCGCGACCAAGGAAATGAGAAGTTGTGTTCAGGACTAACATGTGACTGAGTGTTACTTATGAAGTGAAAACAGGGATGCGATTGAGTCTTCAGAGTAAATCGCGAAGTTTTATGACCTTACTGCTCCTAAAGCCCAGTTGCTAATCAGATGTGATTATTTTAAGTACAATCGCATCATACTGAATTGAGCCTACCATTTGTCGTACAATATGGGCATGTTCTTAATCCGGTTACGACGTCATGTCCAGGCCTTCTCAACTTCTAGTTTTTTACGATCGTGTTACCGAAGTGAATCGATTACAATTGTATCGTGGTATGCTAAGAACCAATATGACAAGGAGGACATAATGAAAACAAGAGTACTTCATGATGACGGTGGCACTATCGTTCGGCAGATCTTGTACGATAACGCTTTCGTGGTGCTCTTCATGTTGCATGTTAGAACCCAAGTACAAGTAGAATTGAACATGAGCGGTATATTTCGCTCAATCAGACATCCAAGAGATAGACAAGATTATATAGGTATACAGATATATTCCTAACACGTACGACACGCCCCAAACTTGTGGGGTTCTGCTGTAGCAAAAGAAATTGTGGTGGTACCGGCATAGTCCGTGTGCATAGTGTCGCCGTCGAAGATGCGGTGGAAGTAGGGGTGGACATCAATGTTTGGGACATCTTCCATACTCTTTCGACTGTATCGATCAGCTTGCGTAGCACGTCATCATGCGTAATATGTACCCTTATTTAGATACATGACCTCATCTTAATGTCTTTGAGGCTGGAGGTCTGCGTAGCCTAAATTCGAGGGCGATAGACAACAGTTTTATTTGTAGCCGAGTAGGAAGTATAATGATGTACCAGAAGTAACCCGAATCTGATTTGGTTAAGAATCTGAATTTGGTCGATCATGAATTATGCCGCAATGGCGGGTGATACATCGTGACCTATTTGAAGGTCAAACTGCTGACTGCGTTGGTGTTTATGTTTGTGTAATTGTGTTCAAATTTCAAATGCGTCCATCTCCGTATCATCTACTTTAAATAAAGTCGCATCAGCTTATAAGGTCTCCTGCAAAAGCTGCGGGTCGGACGAAGAACTTGGAATGGAGTCAAAAGACTTGAAGTCAAGTTAAACCATTTTTCATAGCGAAGCTCCTTGTGCGTCGTCTCCTCCGAGACTTCTGGGGCATGACAACCAAATCAACACTAAAACTAACTCCGATTGTATGAATCGAGGTAAACGAGAGAGGATATGGGTATGTGGGTAGTGATTCGCCTTCCTCCCGCTCCAGCAAGGGCGCCTGAGCTGTATCATTTGAGATATAATAAGCGGTGGTGTATCTTCTTCTTTGTCAGATTAACCACTGAATAGATCGACATTGAACGTTTTTGCGCATATTGCCGTTCCGATCCTCTTCGTTTCTGTAAACAGCAATCGAAATTGCGGGCATGCCGAACTCGCGGCTAGCGTAGGTGTCGGTACGTCTGTAACCTTCATGTTCAGGCATATAATTGAAGCCATGGACAGGACTTCCTGAACTTGGTAAGTCTGGCCTACGCTCACTAGGCCCTCACTCAGTGCATCAGATCAAATGCAAGGGATTAGTTATTCTGCTGAACGAAATCGGCAGTACCTTTCAGTTAGCATCATCGTAGTCGGTAGGCTTCGCAAATATTATTGAGGGTGTGACATTCTTCAGCGTTTTCTATTCAATTGAAACAAGCCATTTTGTGGTAAGCCAAATGTGAAAATGTGGAATGCGATATTCGACTAGGTACCGTTTTATTATCTGAAGGGTGCATGTGGACCCGAAATGAATCAAATTTCATGACCGTAAGGTAAACTAATGGAACCGTCAACTTATCATTAGCAGGTTGCTGTGGTACAGTCGATAAGTTGACCAGGACTAAGGCAATTTAATACTGTTCGCGATCCAGAACCTGATCAAGATCCTGACAGAGTTAAGATAGAAAGCTCGATCCCACAGGCGATGTAGTGATTGGTATGAACCGGCACTGTATTATGTACCATATAATGCGACCGAAATAAGTCGGAGTTCAATAAGACAGGAAAACTGGACAGGCAGTTACGATGGTGAAGATCCGCGTGCGCGTACATGAGTATGCGTTCCTAGGTCGAGATTGCGAACAGAACAAATACATATTTGGTGTATTCCACATATTTGATGTGACTTGTATATCCGGTTGGACTACTTTGCGATCCACGATCCAGCAGTCTGCAAGTCAATGATCCAATATTCACCGACCCCCAATCCAATTATCCGCGATCTAGTGGTCAGAGTACCAATGATTTGCGAAGTGATTATCCACGATCGAGTTCCATTCGCGAATCTATTATTAGTTCATTGATTCTGAAATAAGAAAAAGATGTGGACTTCACCATATGATGATGCGTCAAAGGTATCACTATATGAATGGAGCGTGGCGGTTCATCCTGACATACATAATTAGCGTAATCGGAGTTTATAGCTCTTTGAATAGTTCCTTTAAAAAGGGTCCAACTACTACAAATGACACCAGCCCTCTCATTCGAGAAGGATTTTCGGAATCCGAAGTTTCAAGAGTCACTCGACCGCACCTCTTTACAAGCATTCCGTCACTGCTTTGTCTTCTCAGGCGCAACAAGAACTTTCATATTATCTCGTACCTGCGATCAAACGCACGTACCCCTTAAATATAATTATACAACATCGCGAGGCGTCTCAAGTAGTCAGAGGGCGAGTGGATCAGGTATCAAATTATTGGAGAATGCATAACCCCATCGAAAATCTCGGTCTGTAACGTGGTTACACAAATGGTTGTGATAACCAGGTATATTGTATGGTACACACACAAAGAGATCAGTATCACTGATAAGGCGTACTTTTGTATCGTATACGCTGAGCGATAATACCGTACCCTATCGGTTATGGTTAGATGGTATTATCGTAATAGGGTCTTCATAGAGGCGACGTAGTTCTGGCGTGGTACACAAGAAGAACTACGATGAGGACTATTCGATTAGGTAGCATAGTTTTAAGGTTAAAGACGTAAGTGAGGTTTATTATCGCTATAAACCAGTAAATACATTCAGTCCCCCTTTTGATCAGTTTAAGACACGTGTCTTATTTAGACGTCTTTGGTCGTAAGAGTCAGTGCCTGTGTTAAGGCTAATTACTCTTGGACATTAGTGCCACGTGATTCCTTGGAGTCGTAGTCCCTTAAACCAGGACTAGAAGCTTACAAGATTGTTAAAGAACTTAGAGATAAGTCTCAGTAAGTCTGTAAGACTTGAGATACTCGAAGTCTATACCCGTTTAGTTTAATACACTCAGAGACTCTACGAGTCTAGAAGTCTTCCTCTGAAAAAGGAGTTAGGGTAGCTCTGCTACACGGTAGACCCCACACCTATCCCTATCAATATCAACATCAACTGATGTCCACCGATAAAAGTGTAAATTGCCCGACCGACGGTAGAACAAGGTGAGGAATGGTACTACATTCAATTCATCATATTCCTTCCACAGTTAGTCTGCCGTCTTGGCGCAAAGCTTCAAAACTGTATCAGCATCTGACACAATTATATGTAAAACTAACTTGATAGTCATCCATTCACGCGTTCAATAGGTGATAAGCAGATAGGTACACTGCATGTTAGCATTCATATATACTCAAGCATATCAACTAATTGAATTATTAACTTCACTTACACACAACACGTGACTTTCTCTTCTGGGCTAATTCTTCTCGTTCGTCCGACGTGATGTGCCTGCGTGTCTCGATAAGGCACAAGACTTACGTATCCCCTCAATCAATTTTACAGTGCTGACGCGTGCACTGGCCACAAGATATATGCGATTGGACACAGTTAGAAAGGAAATGAGTGTACACACAAGATCGCGAGACGTCTCAAGTGCTTACAATACACTGTATTCGTTACGTGACCAGACCAAGTGGATCATGGGTTGAAGGCAAAACAAGTTCTTGCGGGTCGGAGATGTGGAATGGAACAAGATTGCAATGATTAAAGGTTTGGATCGCAATCAAGACAACGACTGTTGTGCAAAGTTTTTCTGTGCAGCAACGAATACCTCAAAACTACCGCCCAGGAAAATGAGGAAGGCATCTGCTAAGGCGACGAAAAAGTGCTTACGACCTTCAAACGGCGGTTGCACAAGAAAATATTAACACATTGATGGACACACAAATTTAATACCCGCTTTCATCGACATTTCTGGGCATCATGGAAAGTCGTAAATTGCATAAATAAATGTGATATGAACACTTCTCCACATTGATGCTCCACCTAGGTTGTCATTGGCAATAGAATTTGTTTTATACGTAATTTTAAGCACGATCTTTCTCCCCCGTTTCTTGAGCATGAGTCCGCACAGTGCTCCATTGCATAATATTTAGGGGAGTGTAGTCTTCCGTTATTTAACATGCGTCCGACCGCCTTTTGTATCAGCAACATCTTTGTGGTAAAGCGGATCGAACCAAGCGGGGGCGATCGTTGGGTGGAGTGATCTCAAACCGCGACAGCTCATTGAGAAGGATCGATTGGCTGTTAAGCTGCGCAATACTAAGACCGAATATCGCAATATCAAGATCGAATACCACGATACCGAGAGTGAATATCGCAATACCGCGATCATATATCACAGCAACAGGATCGAATATCAAGTTGCCAAGATCGAGGCAAGATACCAAGATCAGGAACACATAAGATGTTCAAAGTCGGGAAGATGACCGACAAATCGGCAGGGATTACGGTCCTATAGAGTGATCGAAGATTAAGTTGATCGACGATTGATCAGAAGATTATCGAACAAGGAGATCGACGATCGAGGAGATCGACGACCAATCAAGGAGATCGACGATCGATCAACGAGATCGATGATCTATCATCGGAAGTGGACCACATATGCGAAGGAACGATCAACGGAATGTAGAGGACACGTGGCAGCATATCCTGGCATAGACAGGCATATTCGTAGTTGTAGATTTTGGTTGGTTGAAGTTAAACAGAATTCTATTTGCTTCTAAGTAAACGTGTCGACTTCTCTTCCGGGCTGGAATATTGGCCTCCCGACGTCAAGAAAGCCGCGCATACTGAAACCAAGTGATATCCCCAGATAATTGGCTGGGGATCAAGAATTCTAAAGACAACCCCAACTGCGATTGGACGCAGCAAGAACGTAAAGGACAAGGCGCAAGATCGCGAGACGGCTCAAGTGGTCAGAAGGCTCGCGTATCAAGCATTCACATAGTGAACAAGGCGATCTCGTTGAGCTCTCGGTGTATTATATCAAGTAGCCTACAAGTATACCCGTGATCGTGTGAAGGTTTCCGCGCGATCACAAACCCCATTCCCAACACGGCCAAGTTTTCTCTCGACACGAGTCCACCGAGAAGAGTGCAGCCCGCCCTACCGACAGGTACACAAGGTGAGGAAGGAACTACAAGGCACGGAAACGGAGTACCCCCTCCGTTATTCGGTTGTCTGGGCACCAGTGGAGTGTCGGGATCGCCTCATAGAATGAGCGATCGCCTCTTCACCGCATCTTGAAGTAGGTATCCACTTGTACATTATGCAGAAAAATCTTTTTTGTACTGACTGTTGTGTAAGACATACAATGAAACCTCACGTACGGGATATGTGCGCAATCAACAAACGAACATGTAAGTTGAATATAAAATGAAAACGATATGTACCATTATTTTTATTTGTTCAAAATGAATTCGTGTTCTATTATATAAACTTTATCGATCTACAAATATGCACCATAAATATCAGTTCACCGCCTGTTGCGCACCTTGATGTGGCTTGGCCTTATCGTTCGACATCATGGCCAAAATCGAGGAAAAATAGCAGCTTTTTGCCAACTGCACCTGAATACTTACTATGTATTTGTATAATGTTGTGGTGCCCAAACGATAATATAATTCAAAATAATATTTCCAGCAAATATCTATATATAAAGATATACATATACATATCGATATTTATTTATATAAATACCACGCAGTGGTCCCACCTCGTTAAAAATTTAATATTTTCCCCGGCACGTCTGTGCAGTTGCCAATGATAGTTCTCCAAGTAAAAAAAGGGAGTGTGATCTTGTGAATATAAAGACAGGAATGTGTGTAATAGTGCAGCATTGATGCATCCATCATGATGTAGAAGCACGCGGCTGGCTATAAAGCCGTCGGTGTACTCATAAAAAACGCAGTTTAAAGGTGGCCATAAACGGCTATCTGATCAGACTCCAAGTTCTCTCATTTTACACCTGCTATATTCATGACGGATACACATTCTCCAAGAATAATTTAAAAATTAGCCAGGCACACATGATCATGTGGGCAGGCGTCGTTGCGTTTATATGGTTCCCTGGCTGGGGATAGCGATGTTTGAGCGTATCGAAACTTCTGTGCACCACAAATGCAAGATGTCGTATCTCTGATTATAGTATGCTAAGTATGATGCTGGGACGCACTGTTACGATTGGTATATACTTTATAGTCTAGGTCTAATAATGGGGGTTGTCACCTGCGGGGTTTTCTCTCCTCAATCCCAAAGTTACTCAGTTGGAAGCAAGTGCCTCGTGTTATATTCCCTATTTTGTATTTCTAACAAACAGAACGTCGACACTCACCTGCGCATTGTGACAGGTTATGAGCCCAAAGTTCTTGCACTGTCCATATAACGATAAAGAATGTCTGGGATGAGTGAGATGTCGTCGACATATACAGACACACGTAATGTGTTGACAAGTTGGAACGATGTAACAATCTGTTTGAGTAACGTGACGTCTGGTATTGCACCTAGTTAATCGAGCGGGGAATCTGCCGTCGCAAGTCTGCGCTTGGCAGGGTCATTTGGAATGCTAAGTGGAGGTTTCACGTTTGAAAGTGGAATTGGAAACGGCCTGCATCTCGCGTCTTGTTCTAGCATGATGAAGTCGACGTTACCTGTAATGTTTCACAAGCTGTGCGAGATCAGCGCAACCAGCTATCTTGTTACATGGATCAGTATTTGCGTCGGGAAGACCTGGAGCAGATGGGCTACTACCACCCTGGAGTGTGGCTACACAAGTATATTATGGTGGTTTTGGGATAAGGCTAGCTAATAAACAGTCGATCATGCATGTAAGTTTTGATCTGTATGCAGTTGAGTTGGAAAATTCTCACGAAGTATTAATGTGTGGGGTGTAGTTTAAAAATGGGTCGGTTGTACGAGCTTCGACAACTAGTACACAGTTTGCGTTTATGGATAATGTTGCTCGTTGAGATATTCTGCATGAAATTTCAACAGCATATGCTGAGCTAATCTATCAGAGGCAAGCTCTCATTCGATGTGGACGTGCTTTGTCAATAAGTAAACCAAGTGAGGCACGCTAATTAAGTATTTGCACTTCAACTTCTGTATTCAAACAAGTATACGCATGATAGAAGCATGGATGCTTGGATACGCGAGATGGAGTTCAGCGTAATGAGCTTCACCATTACAAAAAAATCATCTCTGATGAAGATTTGCCAAGATAATTTTGAGCAATGTGTTACAGACACATCGTGAAGTGGTTAGGCGACTCTCGAAACATTAAGATCCCGGGATATAGCATTTGGCTCCGTCGTCGACACAAGTGATGAATGCTCTTCGAGCAGATTCGGAGTTGGATGATCGAAGTAATTAGTCACAATTGCCAAATATATGTTCTGCTCAAACTGATAAAAAGCCAAACAAACAGCTGGTACACATAAACATTCAGCAACACTGGAAAGGAAAGCAACGAGGTCAAAGTCAGTATAAGGCCCGTGGCAACCATTACCAGAAGTTGGGTGGATTCGCTGGTAAGCAAAGTACTGCGAAGTAGCATCAGGTAGACAATCGTGAATTTTGGAACTGTCATGGTAATGGCTATATTTTTAGCGAGATTGCACACGACCTAAGTGCGACAAAGATGAGTCAGAGTCGCAACTTCCAGAGCGTAAACGCTGGGAAAATAAGAGCAGACGAAAGGCCAGTTCGGTAAAAGAAGAGAATTTGCCATGCTGTCGCGTCAAGCGGATGATAAGACTAATGCGGTAATGAAGCATACGATTGATATGACCATTGAGTGGGTCCTCGACTCCGCAAGTGATTGTCATGTGTGCACAAATAAGAAGAATTTGTTGAACCTGCAACAAGATGATATACCGATGGTGTTTGACTGGGAAGGCAAAGCTTCCAGGTATACAGGACAGATTGGAGGCTTGGAGCTACGAGTAAAGAATTACAACCCCTTTCTTGCTATTGTGCCACTTACTTCATTAAAAGTGCTTTTTACACCGACTGGAGCGAATAGTATTTTGAGCTTGGCTAGGCAGGAACAAGATTGATGGGAATTTATCAAGCTCAAGAAACAGCAATGTGCCTGTCTTAAGAAGGGTGATTTGATACTAAAGCTAGTAAAGATTAGTGGCCGCTATCATCTCACGTCCTTCATTGTCCCTGTGAGCCAAGTGAAGTGTCTTTCACGTGACAAGGAGCGAGTGTTTGCGTTGTGGCGTACTCGCTTCGGTCATATAAATATGGATCCTTGCAACGTATAATAAGAAACAATACATTACATGGTATGGCTCTGACTAGTAACATGAGTGCACCGATGAATCGATGCTCGATATGTATACAGCCACGTATGCAGCGAATATCCTACGAAAAGTAGTGACTACTGAATGTACAGTACAATATTAGAAGCTGATGTCTGATATGTGCTACATTTGTGGGTACTCATGACGGGTATCAACACTTCCGGATCACCCAAGGTGATGCTACACGTTACATATGGGGCTTTTTACTAAAGGTAAAAGGAGAAGATACTGCTATAGTAATTTCTATTGTGAAATGAATTATCGCACAAGGCCATCACATCCAATTTTTCCACTGACCAAGGAAGGGAGCATGTTAACCGAAAATTGAAGCAGTTCGTTCGCCAAAGCGAAGTGGAATTTATTGTGAACGAATGCATATAGCCCTAAAGAGAATTTTTATTCAAGCAGATGAAAGGCGTCGTAATGTTTCGTTTACGCAACTTACTTAAAACTGTGGACATGCCGTATCTGTTGTGGGGAGAGGCATCTAAATTTGCCTTAAGATGTTAAATAACATTCCCAGTGAATATTTGGATGGTGAAAAGCCAAATACTCGACGTTTTTGCTGGCGTCCTAATCCATCGAATCTCCGGACATGTTTTTCTGTGTGCGTATTCACACAAACGATCAATAGAAAAATCAATTGGAAGCCGGAGATACTTATTGGCTACGCGAAAAATTCGATCCGCTATCGCATTCTGAGTGCGCGTTCGGGTTCCATTCAGGAGTTACAATGTAGCGGAGCAACACAGCTCTTATTCAGAGGAAGACCTACCACTTTAGAAGTCGTTTGGTTCTACGGAACTAACTCCTATTAATTTTAAGAGTTTCTAGTTCTTAGAAGTAATCAACAAAGACTCAGAGAGTCTTTAAGATTGTAGAGCTTCTAGTCCTGGTTCAAGGGACGAACAAAGACTCTAAGAATCGTACGCACAAGGTTCTCTAGAGTATATGCCACCAGAAGACTCTTACCCTTAGCAATCTATTGACGTCTAAATTAGACACGTGCCACTCAAAGATCAAACGGGGAACTGTTGTTTTATTTCCAAGTTTTTAGCTTTAATAAACCTCATTTAACTACCTCATACTAAGGTAAAACTAATTATCATAGTAACTCTTATTATCCCAAAAGATTTGATGGATGGTACTTCAATTTGTCATAAATGGATGACGGAGGTTATCAACGTCATAAATCACAGATGAAACTTGGGGACTGTATATCACATATACAAGGTGTATTCCTTTAGTCCGGTAACGGTCGTGTGACCCCTTTACATGCGAGCTGTACAGTTCGTTGAAGATTGAAGAATTGAGAGCAAGTATACCGAACAGCTCCCGTTAAATCGATATAATCATGGCAATTACACTCTATATACCACGATCCCGTATATTCGAGTGGTAAGTTTGACTGCAACGAGTGCTGCAATGATTTTCGGTGGGCTAGGTAGCATAGAGCATTGTGGTAAGAGGTATTGTTGTAATGGCTTTGAAAGTCATGGCCAAGTGTCTGTAGATGACGCTTAAAACTTTGGCTAGCCAGAGTTGGATGACGAGCCTGGAAGCGAAGTCTTGAGCGAGAAGTCGATGAGATTAGCACGGGCTGATGCTTGATCGTCACGCCCACGAGTGGCAAGTCTAGCATTGGCTAAGATAGGGTCGTGTCGTGATTGTGGTCGATATAGATACATTTCAGGGCGGTGTCGCCCGTAACCGATGGAGGAAGCGACACAGAAGGTGGCATAGATCTGTATAACCGTAGTTTGCCTCCAACTTGTTGTGGCAACGGAGATATGTCTACTCGCAGAGGCAATAACTTGACTTGCCCACAAGCTCTCAGTTATACAGATGATTGCACGGAAATGAGTAAACAACTTTTGCTGATAGACCAGTCAAAATTAATATCAGTTACAGTTGAAACTCAATATGATCTTGAGGCATTTATTGGCGGTCTACTCGAGAACGACGACCTGCTGTTACGGCTGTCGGATTATGAACGAAATACTGCTGCAGCGCTAGTGATTCAGGCAGTGAATAAATCGCTTGATATAATGTCAGCTACAGAGGTTTTAAGTGGACCTTATGCAAAGCAATGGATAAAAGCTCATGAAACTGAGTATCAAGAATTGAAACGGAAACACAAAATAGGAGATATTGGATCGGCCTTATGGAGTAAAGATTTTTAATGAATTAGGGGGTCTCTGTTCGAAAACGAAATGCGAAGGTGAAGTGTGCTGATATAGCACGCGATTACGATTAAGGAATGTCAGCAAGAGTTTGGTATCACTTTTGGGGGACCCAAGATCCAGTAGAGAAGGCTGAGTCTATGAAATTTGTTTGCTTTAGCTCTTTTCTTGGGCTTCCTGTGTCGCCAAATTGATTTTGTAACATCATTTTGAATGCACCTCTCGATAATGTCGACATTTACATGGAATGGCCCGATTAATTTGACGATGGTTCTGGTCGGGTTTGCAAGCTTTTACAAATCCTATATGGCTTAATACAAGCCCCCAAATTTGGTATAAAAGGCTGGACAAGTATCTGAGAAATTGTGGTTTTTGCCGTACAAAGATGGATGCAGGTGTATACAGTGCTCCCTCTGATAATCCCCCCTCCCGATAACTGATAAACTCCGCTATTTTGTAGGTTTAGACATTTACTGGGGTCGTTCTATGGTTTTTATACTGTCGCGAACTTATAACTTATTAATAATAGCCGTGAAGCGAGATAAAAGTGTACAGATAGAGCATTTGTACCAAATGTGGGGGGGGTAAAACTATTCAAGACAATCATCGAGGGTGGTTAAGTTTGTGGGAGTTGGTACTGCGAATGTCCTCTTGTAGGATGCGAAGTAGCATGGACGCAGTGGAACAAATTTCCTGGAAATATAATGCTAGTTCCAGGCACTACCTAAGATGAAATCTTCTCGCACTTGGTCAATCTGTCTAGAGTTGCCTCCTTCTCTGCTTCATCTCCTTCTTTTCATTCCTTCTCCTACTACACTGCGTTAAGATTCTCTCGATCATTGAGAGCTGGCTAGAACTATCTTTTCCTTTAATAGAGTAGATTAGCTCATCAATGGAGAGTAAAGGAAGAAATTACACCGTGTTCCTAACGAAGAACAACAACCCCAGCAAACGACCAGGATGGCTACGTGTCTCTAACGCTGAGGCATAACCTGAACCGATTTTATAAACGAAAGGTGAGAACCTGTGTTAGCGGACTCTAGGGCTATTATTCTGCTGATTTTGGGAATGAATGAGGAGTGGGTGGTGCCGGATGAGATTTCACTTTTATACTTTACTTATTGAATTTACTATTGTGTATCTAGTAAATGTTTAATTTCTTTAGCTTTTGTTATATTTTTGTTAATTTATGTAATTTAAATGGTATAATTCCCTATGTACGACACCACCATAATCGGATAACTAAAACCATCTGCTAACTTATAGAGAATGTGTCCACCGAGACTAAAAGTGAGTAGAAGGAGACCTGTAGGTGCAGACGCGGAAGAGAAGAAGGTGTGCGTTACCGTATACGTGGTTGATAACCTTATTGCTGGAAGTCGACATTGACATGGTTTAAAAAAAACTTCGGAGCAAATTTAAAGTTCGAGACTGGGTACTGTGAAGCATTTGCTTGCGATGAAGATTTCATACACGTCATGGTGTATGATGTCAATTTCACAGCACTGCTACATTGAGAAGTTCCTGGCGCAGTTTAAAATAACATATTGCAAGCCTGTTTCTACGCCACAAGTACAAGACACCTTATCGATGCCTGTAACCCCGGATGTCGGACCGGTGTGTGTAAGCCCAAATCCAGATGTGGATATCAACAAAATCGTGGGATCGTTACAATATATAGTCCAATGCACGCGTCCATATATTGCCAACGTAGTGCGAGCTTTGGGCACATTTCTCAATTGTTATACAAGAGAGCACTATGTGATGGCTAATAGGGTGTCCGTTATTTGAGAGAAATGTCAGACTATGGACCACTTTGGATATTTTCTGACAAGATGAATGTGCGGAAGAGGGTGTATGTGAATACATCACGACCTAAATCAGACGTGTAGATTGTGGCATATGCGATTGCTGAATTAGGGAATGAAAGAGATGATCGACGGTCTGTGACCGGATTTGTGCTGCAAAAAAATAGTGGAGGGCTGTATTTAAGCATATACAAGCCATTAATACGATTAATTACTGATGATACGTACTGTTCAGATTTCATCTGCGGCTGAATGCAGCACAATGATAATGCGGACGCACAATATTTGTCAAGAGCTTGGGGTGAGTCGAAAAAGAACTATTCTATATGAAGGCAATCAAGCAGCAATAAAGGTGATCGAAGTGAAGCACAAGTGGATACAAAGTAAAGAGTGTCAATCTCAAGTACCACAAAACACGAGACTACGTGGACAGAGATGAGTTTGCTTTGATACAATGCCTGTCAGAAGATATGCTAGCAGACATCTAACCAAGACTCTTGGACCGACGCAATTTTAGAAGCTTCGGCACCTTTTTAAATATTGTACCAGTGCCTATTACGTTGAAGTAGCAGCAACACAAGACATCAACGACAAATGTGGGAGTGTTACAAAGTACAGATGCCGTGTCCCTGACTATAGTGTGCTAAGTATGATGCTGGGAAGCACCGTTATATTTGGTACAGTTACAGCTGAGGTATACGCCTGTTGGTGTATACTGTTTAGTCTAGGTCTAATAATGGGTGTTGTCACCAGCGAGGTTCTCCCTCCTCAATCTCAAAGTCGCTCAGTGGGAAGAAAGTGTCTCGTGTTTTATTCTCTACTTTGTATTTCTAACGATAAAGAACGTTGACACTCACATGCGCACTGTGACACAAGAGTGGCCATAAACGGCTATCTAATCAGAATTCCCTTATTTTACCACCTGCAATATTCCAGCCGAATATACATTCTTCAAGGAGATACTATGAATTCGCCAGGCATACATGGATCTGTGGGCAGGTGTCGTTGCGATTATCCGGGTCCCTGAATGGGGATAGAGACGTTTGAGTGTATCGAGTCTTCTGTGCACCACATAATATCTTCTTCAGGGGATTGATATCGTCGTCGCAGAAAGAGAAAGGCCGTTTTACGAGAACTTATGCATATTTTCTGTCAATAGCGGTGAATCCGAGGTTTGAGCGAAAGAGGCACGTGATCGTCCTCAAGAACTTCGTCGCCACCTCAAGTCGTAGAAGAGAAAAAGTAACGGTAAGGCTTGGATCGCGGTAGATGTCCGGTCCAAATAGGTCCGTAATATACCGGGCGATGGAACATCTCGTCGAAAGTATATGTGCCGGAAGTTGTTTGCTCAATTGATCTGCGATTATTAATATAAAAATAAGGGTGAGAAAATAATGATATTGACCTATGAAGTGTCCCTCATTTAGATGGGATTAAGGTGGCAAAGCTCCGCTTGCGATTCCAGCCTTTGGTAATGAAATAAAGGGTGTGATTTTAGTGCGTTATTAGTCAAGTGATTTAGCTATTTGCGCCTAAAGAGATGAGCAGCTAACAGCGAGGTGTTTGGAGCGCAACACAAATTAACGATCGTTAAGAAGTAAAGTGTACACTATCCACAATCCTGATATAACGATACACGAGTCTACACTTGTTTGAGCATGTATTCTATCTGAGCCTTTTTAAGACTTGATTAGTCCAGTAAATCAACACCGGTACACGATTCATACAGCATCTAATATAGATGCGGAAAGCTGCTAAGTTTAATCTTAAAATGAAGCTGTATCGGACAAGGCCGCAACCGGCGTATTTCGCCCCGAACACACTTTTTATTTAAGTATTGCAAGTACGATATATTTGTCCGACAAACCAAATGCACACTTGCCGCGGCTCGACGTTGTACTACGTGCTGAATGCGCGTCGTGATAATTCATAAGGTTTAGTGCTCACTTTGTCTCCGATCGGTTTTGCTTCAAGTTGAGTTGAGTTAACGATGTACCAGAAAAGGTCAGAACATCCAGGAAATCAAGTTCATTAATGATGCTAACCCCCTTCAATTATGTCTGTTAGAGAGTGTTTCAGCTTCACATTTGCTATTTAAATTTACTCGATGGAAATTCTGTAATAACAATTAGCGGTAGAAATGGAGACGCAGATACCTGGCACCTCGCTCTACAACTTATAAAATTATAAGCTACCAAAACTAATAGGATTTTTGACGGATGCACAAAACAATTTCGTACATGGCTGTCGCTTGGGGCGTTAAACTATACAAGAATAGATTCATTTAAAGGAAAGAAAAACTGAAGCTTGTATACAAAGTCTAATGGTTCGAATATACTGAACTTTATAAAGTATTACACTATACATGTGTGTACTAACTTATTTCAATGAGCGCGTCTCGTATTACTATACAGGCTCGATGGCTTACAACATTAACTGTATCCGTTCCTCTTCATATACATCTTTTTATCACTATTTTGGCACAAAAAACTAATGAAAAACGGAGTAAATGACATTCTTTGGTCATCTAGCACAGAGTTCCAAAAGGGACGACTGGTATCATCGATTTGTCAAGACGGCATCGTGTTGTCGTGATATAGAACATATTACGACAGCAGTGACTCTTCGAATGTAGCTAGGATCTAATGAACAGCCGGATGAATGAATAACTTTTTAATAGAGTGATAAAAATGTCGGAACTCCATATTATTTCCGCGAACTATGAGATTATTTTTAAACAGCGTGCGAATTGAAGGCAGTCGAGATCGATCTATGTGACAAGAATGTAATTTTTGATCATTTTAGATCATTTTGCCATTTCAACAAAATGACATCTCTTTAAAGGTAGCAATGTTGGAGGACTAAGAAGATCCCCCCGAGAGGCCAACAGATCAGGAATCAGGCCTTAAATAAATGGTTCCTTTCCATATTGCTATATTTAGTCTGCTTCATATAAATTTCCACGTATGCCTTGAAGCTTACACACCGCATTCAGGAGCTTTTTGTACTGACCCTAAATCGAGTGATTTTGGAACTTGTAGGCCTCACACCCGAAAGAAGGCATACCATGTGAACTTTACAATGTCAGTTAATTTGATTGCCATGCGGTCGCTAGATAAGCATCAAGAAAATATTGTCACTGATGTCGTTATTTAAATTATCGAGCAAAGCCTCGAATGAGATCTCCTGTTAATAATTGACGGACCGATAGCATGCAAAACTTCGATGTGGCATCGTAGTTCCAGCTGAGCATGAGTGTGGTTTACATCATTGGCCCTAGTCTCGAATGAACTTAACTAGTTTGATGATAAACTTACTCGCCTCTCCTGATTAGAATCAATGTCCTACTCAGGCGTTAATTTTTCTCGTCCTTAGTAAGTTCCAGAAAAGCGAGAAATTGCTATTTACATAAATGTATTTTACCGGCACCCCTTGGATGCTATAAATTAACTTGTCGACCCAGCAAGCTTCCAACGCACTAACTAACGTAATTTGAGCTCTCGCTAATGCAACACTACAGCAAGCGAGGGTTGGAATCTGTTCAAAACCCTATAGAAGATTTATATTTCATTAAACTACCACAATATTTATAGGGCGCCATGCGCCGAATTAAGACGGACAATACCTGTTTCCGTAAACAATGCCATAATCATAAAAACCAGGCAAAAGATCCAGTCTAGAAATCAGCAGGCTTAGAGTAGCACGTGGTTGGGAAGTAAGGACCTAATAAACTTTACTTCTTGGTTTACTAGCTCGGACACTTCATGTGGTAGCATTCGTTGGTCTGCGACCTATACTATGACCCCGATTCGGAACCCGCCTGACTTTACTCTGACCTCGCCTGACTCAATCATGACCCCACCAATCCGACTACGAACCCCTTGCCTGGAGTTGCTCCCGACGCCGACCGGTCAAGTGAATCAAGTGCACGGATCGCAAAGCCATGGGCGAGACTTCAAACGCGGAGCTCATGCAAATCATGCTTGCCATGATAGCACAGCGGCAAGATATGATGCGCAAAAGAGCCGAGGCGACGACACTCAAGGATCTTCAACTTGACGCCTTGAAGGCGCCTCTCTACAGTGACCAAATGTAAGAGATCTATGTTGTTTAAGGAACAAAGACAACAGTATTTTGAGGTGAGACGAGTCGAGTGGAAGAGCGCGTCGATGACCGCCACGACTATCCCGACTATCGGAAGCATGATTACAGGCACAGCTGAAGAATGGTATGTCTGGTCACACAGCAGTATAAACACTGTCGATGACTTTTTTCTCCACTTGGAGCATGCGGTTGTACCAGTCGACTTGCAGATCAGGATTTGTGACTGACTGCGGAATCTCAATCAAGCGCAGTGTCGAGATCTGGCGACTTTGTAAGCCACATTCGACTGCTGATGATTTAAGTACGTAACATGAGCGACGTGGACACCATCTTTTATTTCATGTAAGGTCTGAAGCATCAGACACGTGCTGAAGTTGAATATCCCCGCTGTTCGTCTCTAAGTCAGGCAATTAACGTCGCCTACAACTTAGATCGTTTACATGTCGGCGTGGGAATTTCAAGTCGTACTCAATAATTTCGTCGACCAGATGGAACAAATACTCAGCGCTTCGACAATCCTCAACTAGAGCCGATTCAGATCAACAATTTGCAGGTAGTGTCATGAAAAGAGTGTTTTCAGCGCAACTTGTGCTTTTATTGCAAGAAGTCAGGACATCGACTTGCGGAGTGCCCGACAATACCACGAATCCGATCAGTATCGAAACCGCGCGCGCGTAGGTATGATATAAATTGTTCAAGATACAGGTGAAGCTGTTGAAGAAGCCTTTGTGTTTGATCAATTTACGGTCAATACCTTACAAGTCATTGGGGTCTGCTATAAGCCTCATTTGTTGCGAAAAACTAATTCCATTGATGTAATATTCTTGATGGACTGTGGAGCATCAGCAAATGTAATTCCACTCAGTCTTGCTACTAAGGTTACCAGCTCACAAAGAGTCCAATTAAAGCGGTTTGAAGGGTCTCTTACGCCGCCGGCTAAGCTAGGACGGTGGAAGCGACAGTACGAATCGATAAATGCGAGTTCTTACACATGATCTTCACGGATACCCATCTAATTGCCGAGCAGAATGTGATTTTTGGTCTTCCCTGGTTTCAAGAATATACCCCGCAAATTACCTGGATGTCAGTTCAGTTTTTACTTCCAAATCAGCCTCACATCAGTGGTTGGGAAGGCTTAGAACGGGTAGAGCATACCCCAGACAACACGACTCCCCGATCATGGATTCAACCGCGCATATCGTACGTGCGCAGGAACGAAAACGCCGAGTAATTTGTGGTCATGATCGCTTCTAGTTTAGTGGACGACAATGTTCCGGATTGGCTTTGTGACCATATACATAAGTACGTTGACATTTCCCGGCAAAGCTACCCGACGGACTACCTCCGGCACGTGTGGTGCAGTTTTACGTAGAAATGAAACTAGGTGCAATTCCAAGTTCAGGAGTGCCGTTCCGTCTATCGAAAACCGAGAAAGAAGCACTGGATACTTTCGTTGCGGACGATCTGAAGAAACGATGGGTCGAAGTGTCAAATTCACCATGTGTCTCGAACATATTTGGCATCCCAAATAAAGACCACATTACAGGACAAGCACCAACACGCGGCGAGCGGCTACGGTCGTGAAACAGCTTGCAGCTGATGAGCTGTGTCATTGATTATCGTTACGTGAACAGACAGACCAAGATTCCCAAAATTTCTCTTCCTCACATCGAAGAACTATTTGACAGTATGGCAGGGTGCACAGTGCTCACGGTTATTGACTTGGCACAAGGCTACCACCAGATGCTGGTCAACAATTCAAGTCGCCAGTACACATCATTTCGGAAGAACAAGGAGACATACCAGTGGTGCATCGCACCGATGAGATTGTCAGTAATTCCTGGTGTGTGGTCACGCCTTATGCGCGAGTTGTTTGATAAGTTTGACTACGCTGTGGTCTATCTTGATGACATCTGCATTTTTTTCAAGACAGATGACGACCACGAAACCCATTTATGCCAGGTATTTCAAGTAGTTCGACGGGGAAACTGTATTATCATCGCGACAAGTGATCTTTTGGAAAAGACTGTGTGCAGTTCGTTGTCCACACGGTTTCACGAAATAGATTGAGCGTGGATAAGCGTAAGACGTCGGCAAAATCGCTGAAATGGCCCATCCAACCACGCTAAAGGATCTGGTTAGATTTCTAGTTCTCACCGGTTATTATCAGCGTTTTATTTGTGACTTTGTCAAGATGGCACTCCCACTGAGCAAGCTGGTCAAGAAGGACGTTTCGTAGGCATGGTCAAACGATCAAGATGAAGCTTTTTAACAGCTAAATGTCGCGCTACAAAAAGCGCCTGTGCTTCAGCCATCGGACTTTACTATCCATTTCAGTGTTACTACGATACGTCGGGGTTGTACATGGGTGGTGCCTCGTCACAGCTTACGGATGAAGAGGACCATCCTATTTTTTCAAATTTTTTTGGCATTCACGAACAAGGGTGGCCGGCGCACGAACAAGAAATACTGGCGATTAAGACAGCGCTCGCAAAATGGCGCCATTATCTACATGGTCGGTCGTTTGATGTATATACAGACAACAATGCCTGCCATTAGCTGCTTCATTATCCAAATATCACGCCTAAAATGGCGCGTATGCTGACCTTTTACCTTAGTTTAATTTCACGCTACATCACGTCAAGGGTCATTCTAACGTTGTTGCCGACGCATTGTCACCTCCAATCGTCGACTGCGCTACTGGTGCGAGATCCGAAAATCATATTCCTCATGTTTGTGAATACAGTTCATTGTGTGCTCACCGTGACGCCCATCTTCGACTTCATAGTCTTCATCTGGCGGTCTTATGCTTGCTACCGAGACTGGATAAGGACCTTCTCTTCGATGTGCGGGACCCTAAGGGGGGGTGGAATGGGTTCATCAGATTGATGTGCCTCAGGGGCAACAGCGACTGATTCAAGATCAAATCTAGCACATCAAGTTTATAATCTCAAGTATCCATCTCTCATCGGAATCGAAGAAGGCATTTATTAGAGGCTACAACAAGTACCGCGAATTCATAGAGGCACTTAGCACGAATCACGACAAGTAACTTGGATAATGGATTGCTGTATCTAAGAACGATTAGGCAGGCAAGAGGCTGTGCGTACCGGCAGATGATGGAATTGCCGCCATACCCCGGGAACATTACGATGGAAACACCGCAACACATCCCGGGGTGCGTCGCACGCAACAAAAGGTGTTGCAATGGTACATCTGACCCCGATTTAAAACGGTGTACGAGAGTACGTACAAAGTTGCAGTACATGCGCACGATGAAAGACTAGCACTTTAAAGAAAAATGGTAAGCTCATGCCGATTCAAGTTCTAAAAAATGTGCTGGGAATTGGTTTCAATGTAATCGTAACATTCCTACCGGTGTCGAGAGGATACGATGCTATAATGACAGTGATGGACAAGCCGTCGAAGCGACCCCGATATGCACCTACACACACGAACACGGATGCGCTAAAAGTCCCGAAACGTTTTTTTGACGTCGTTATGCTCATCACGGACTTCTAAGGTCATTATCAGTGATCGTGATCCGAATTTCACGTCGAACTTCTGGAAATTTCTAATGGCCATTGTAGGTACCAAGCTTTAAATGACTACAGCTCACAGCGCGCAAGCTAACGTCCAAACCGAGCAACACAATTTAATTTTGAAAGACGCGCTGCGCTGCATGGTGTTGTACCATGGCGACGACTAGTCGACACATCTTGGTACCATAGAGACCTATCATCAACTCTAGTGAGCAAGGCAACACAGCTGTCATCTTTTGAGATTGACACAGGGTGGCAATGCTATGTCTGGAAGTTTCAGTGTCACAGGAAGGCAGCTTCCGGTAGCCGAGTACGTGAGAAATTTTGCAGACAGGAGACAAAAGATTATCCAGCTTACGCAAACCAACTTGGGCAAGGCGAACGAAAAACAAAAAGACTGCTACGATAGGAAGCGGAGTAACGTGACATGCAAAACTGGAGACATAGTCATGCTCGACGCAAAACAGCACAAGCTACGTCACCACAATATGGAAATTGGAACAAACAAAACAAAGCTGTTTACGAAGAAGATCGGACCATTTAGGATTGAAACCATGATCAACGGCAATGCGGCCAAACTTATACTGCCTCGAAACCTCCACAAGATGCACCCATGTTTTAACACTGAATTGTTAAGCCATTTCTTCCTAAACTAGACGAGACTCAGCGGTCGCCCGGTTCCGAAAGCTGTGCCGGTAATATTGGATTAAAAAATCAGCAGTGAGCTACATATTGTAGAAGCACTGATCAAGAAACGTGTCTACAACAAGACGAACGAGTGGCTGGTTAGGTAGCACGAACTTCCTGCACGAGTGTACCTGGTAAAAAGAACAGAACATTCGGCATGTAGCGCATTGGCAAGACCTAGTACAAGACTTTAAAATACTCCGACGCAACATGCTCTCGGAAATCCGCCGGTTCAAGACGGATAATATCTGTTAACGTAAACGATGCTATCATCATAAAAAATTGGCAAAGGATCCACTCTAGAAATCAGCACGCTTATAGTAGCACGTGGATGTCAACTAAGGACCTAATAAACTTTACTTTTTGGTATACTAGCTCGGGTTCTACAATATTTCTAATCATATTTTCGAAAAACATTCTAGCAACGCACGACAAATATGCCCTTGGAGCTACTAAAGTTTGATTGAATGGCCTAAATTTCATCAATTGGATAATCTGGAGACTGCATGCACAAAACATTAGTATTAAAGTCTTGTAGGAGTTATAAAGCTTGCTATTACAATTTTGCATACTGATGTCTATATAACGTTGCGGGCAACAAAATCGCATAAATTGGGCTGCGCAACGGTCAATTACGTATCACAATCATAGAAAGACGCCATTATACCCGCTGCATTTGTTGGTACAATTACCAATCTACTGGTCTTTCTATATGGGGCATAAGGCTGCGATCAGACTCTTATACATCTGTAGGTGACCAAACCATTACGTCGAACATCAGATCAAGAATAATCAGATGTAAGAGTTTCAGAGCAGAGTTCTGATGAAAAAAACGAACACTACCCAGGAGGTCTGCTGATGATCAATTTAAGCGTCAGATGCCACTGAAAATGCTCGTTTGTGCAACCAAGTTGATGCAGCAAATACCATGGCCAAAGAAATTCCCTGGATGCGAAGGTCATCATTGATCTAAAAACGCAGGTCTGGAAATTCCATTATTTTTAACCGGATGGATAACCGGAACCGTCTGAGCTATCTGGATGAAGAGGAGATTACATACCTGCAGGACCTGGACAGAATAATTTAAGGGCATTTCGGCTATGCGACTACGAATAAAGATGGGAAAAGGAGCTCTCTTCTATATCGGCGACCGAGGCATAGAGGTTAATCTACTGCTCAACACTTTCTAGATGCCACTGCATATACCGAGAGCCACTTCATGCAGCGGATAAAACAAAAACACAGAGACTTCAAAGCTCACCAGATATGGCAGAAGGGCATCCATAGCTACCCAACACGAGCGGAAGTAGCTTTATTGACTGTAAACTAGTTTGCGAAAGCTATGGGTACCAACAGATTATATCTGATAACAGATGAAGGAGGTTTATCATCTATGATATGGGAAGTGGTTGGGGCTTGGAGTGTTTAGCAGGTTAGACAGGTTGTCAGCTAAGGTCTATAATTTAAGCGGGTTCTACCGTATTAGAGAAAATTTCCGTTTTAACAATACCATATGCGCTTCTAACTTTTGTAAAATACGGCAATTTTTTGATGTGAAATATGGAGCATAAGGGTTCTATCAATAGATTGAACGTATTTGAAGAGACGTGTTTATACCTCCACACAATGAGCAAAGCGTCGTAACTACTGCCGAAAATACTCACCTAACGTAATATTGTAAAACATACCTGGATCGGTAATATTCACATTAATATTCATTCTTGTGTCAGTGTCAAATAAAACGAGTTCATCCTGTGGCAGACGCCGTCTCTCATTTATTGTTGCATTATTGGTTTTCTGCGAAGTCTGCCGCTGCGCGACGTCAGTACAATGCCTGGATTCAATTTAGTCTTATCTTGTTGCTGTTCATGTATCAACTTCATGCTGCTATCATTGATGTCTACGAAACAATATCTGTAATGACTGCTGGAACCGACAAGCACGTGTATCTTACATCCATGTCCACCAAAGTGATATCGTGTATCTCGCCCCAAAGTCCTGCACATATTGATGTGGTATTGAGCACCACAGCTTCATCACCCGCATCGTCCCTAGCACCTGTCCTGCATCGGCCATGAGTGACTATCCCGACAAATTTTCAAGGCCTTTTGATCCCTCATCGAAAACGAAGGTCACACCGCAGCGTTACCGTTTAAAAAGAACAACGATTATGTACTTGTCAAATCAGTTAGGGGAGCATCGAGTTGACACGCCTATTCTAAGAGTCTACATGTGAAGGCGCTGCCTAGATTATCACAAGGTACACAAAGACCGGCGTGATGCAATAGCACCCCACGCGAGCTAACTTTCAATGCTGCACGTGTTGGATTTTTGCGCTGTCTCTCCTCTATGCGCAAGCGTGTAGTAACAAACAAATTCTTACGGCATGGTCGCAGCAGCTACACAACTACTTTTCTTCTTTTCCTGTGCTTATAAATCATTGAGTCGGGTCGTTCTGAGACACTCGGACCACTTTCTCACTCACGTGTGTGGTACTTATCATGACAACTATGGTGACGCGTCCCACTTTAACGGTTGAAAGCGTAGTATTAACTAAGTGTTTATCTTACGACACTGTGTGCGTCAAGCTGTTTCTCAAGATGTGCCTCATCTCCGAGTCAACACGATAAAAACCTGACAAGTATTAGCTATGTTTCACCTTCAATCCTGACGGCAGAGCTAGATGAGCCGCAGTCTTCCTGGCTACGCATTGATTACCCACGTCCGTGTCGTAACCAGTGCTTTCTACATTTCGTCACTCTAGCATATACCAAACAAAACACGCAATAGGCACCGACCATAAACACAGTTGCGAGGTCGGTGGACATTTTTCAAGCTGTACAAAAGCTCTGTTGGCTGCGCATCCCTGTTATATTGTCATTGTGGCATAAATGTGATGATGTATGTGGCAACCGCACGCTGCTTGCCTTGGCTCGAAATCAACGACTGAGGGTGTAACAAAAAGATGAAAAACTCGACACGGTTGACTATCCATATTGGCTATAGCGAGGCCAGTCGATCTATCTTCCAAACGTAGCACGAGTGTAACTGTTCAGCCGTCGACCCGGCACAACTGTTACAACGGCTGCCACGATAACGCATAGACGGTGGCATCGTTCACAAATACAATCTGCGGAAAATCTCCGTCACAATGCCGCAGAATTCGTGCATTGCCTGGAAGCCTAAGCAGATTTCGACAGACTAATGACACGAAGTCATTTCTGAAAACGCCATCGCGTGATCGCAGACGTGTCTGTCCATCACTTTTGTATCGCAAGTTATGGCAGTCGTCGCAACGGTTGACCACTGCAATCAGGAGCTCCGATGCACGCTCGCCCAGACCAATGATCAGTTGTTAATGACCAACAATCTAGAGGAGAAACGCGCGATGCGTGCCATGAAAAAACGGCTACATGATCGCCTCTACCAGCGCAAGCACCGTGCGAAACGAGAACAGCGAATTTATTCAATCGAACACGACGTGCAAGCTCTAAAGGGTAAGATCGAGCAACTGTATCGAGAGCTGCAGCACCGAAAAATAGTGGTAGCAAACGCAGAGGCCCACCGCCGACAACACTTGCAAGTGCAGCAAAAGTTGCTTCAGAAGCACGCACAGGCCGTCGTTATGCAGTACTTTCGCGTGTACCATTATGGGTACTCGTTAGCCTTGGCTGGGCTGCAAGAGCGTTTTCTGCGCTCCATCTTGACTCCCGACGTCGTGGGTGCTGAACTGCACGGTGTCGATGCTTTTGTACACCAGTGGCGTCTCTACTATCGGTACTTTTCGTTGTTCATCCTTGAGCCACGAGCCTGGAAAATGCAAAGTACAGGAGACCAATCCGTGACAGTAGAGGTCGAGGTGATACACTACCTCCGCTTGCATCACCACACCATCGGCATGCTCTTCCCCAGTATCAAGACAGGACAAGTTAGTCTGGACGTCGTGCGACCCCTCACCACGGACACTACAGCCGTCGTTGGTACCTTTACATTTATCATAGATCGCACAGGCCATGTGGATAAGCTGATAGTGAACATGCAGCTATTGGAAACGCTCCAACGAGTGCTGGGCTCACTAGAAAGTGTCGTCCGACTTACAAAAGGTGGAAACCTTGCACTCAGCAGCGGCACAATTACGATCGCGTAGAACGCACCAACACGTAGATAGTATGGTTCAAATAATAATGAAAACCTCTGCGTGTTTTGTTGCTTTAACTAGAAATTTCAATATCAAGACTTGGTCGACGGGTAATTAAAAGACGAATTCTTTTTGCTAAAAGCTGCGGATATCGACTGCGAAGAAGACGACAAATATCCGTCGATACACTATACCAAGTCGTTACGCAACGTCACGCTGTTGCAAGTGTTTCAGATTAAGCTTCGGACCCGCCGTTATTGTTCACTATCTAGAATAGCCTCGCAGTACATTGAGGCAATAGAAGATAAAGTTCGACTTTAGGTATCCTAAGTCGCGTCGGAACTCCATCCAATGCTTGCAATGCTTAGATGACAAACGGCATAAATACAGACGCTGGTTACGAAAGCAAATAGTTCACGTCGTGTCGAGGATTACTGCGGGGTTTTGTCTCCTGCACGGGCATGTCCTCTACGAGAATCTTGCCCGTGGACGACGACATGTTGGCATTCGATAGCAGCGTCGTCACGTCATCGAGACTGCCTAGTGTACGCTGCAAAGCGTCGACGAGGTCCCACTCGGCACCGAACCACGTGACAAATCCAGCCGAGTCGAACGTGAAGCGGTACTTGACGTGGATGTTGATCACGTTCCCCGATAGTCGTTGCGTAAGCTCTGGGTTGCCATTGAGTGCCGGATAGAGCGTAACGATGCCATCGCGTCGAGCTCGGATACTAAAGATGCTGTCGGCCTCAACGACCGTAAGATCGCCAACAGTCGTGATGCAAATGCATAGTGGCTCGTACCTCGTGTAGGCAAAGAAGTTGCAGTACCGGCGCCACTGGGTCACGATCGTGTCCACGCCTACATAATCCGGCCCTTCTGTCTCTGGTGTCATGATGACCCGCAAGAAATGCTCTTGCTGGTCGATACGCCGCAGAGATGCCCCAAGCTGAAACAGCCGAAAGTATTCCATGGCCGTTCGAGCCGGAACACCTCCGATCGTGCCCCTTGAGGCAAAACAATTGTCTTTCAGTAACAGTGTCTGCCGTCTACGGTTAAGTGTCTCGACCTCGACCGCCAACTGTTGCACGTCCAGGTCCAACGTAGCTGCTTTTTCCTTCTGTTTCGCTCGATGACGACGTTGATGGAGTTTGTACTGAAGACGCCGTCGCAGGACCTTGTCGTCGACTTTCTCGTCGTCTTTCGTTGCTTGGGCTTCGCGAATGTTGCGAGTCAAGGAGGCGGCATTTTGGATCAGTGGAAAGCTCGGATGGTTATGCAAGTCCTGCATGGTGGGACAGCCTACGTGCTACGCGTTTTCAAGACTGTGTGACAAGCACGAACGAGACGGTGGTAGGGATTTCGAGAAGCTCGACTTGACGAGCGACGCGCGGAGACCAACGAAAGGGGTCGGAAGTGGCTCGCTGGCTTCTTAAATGATGATACACAGAGCGGGCGCAACTGTTGACGCTTCGAGGAGAATTTGGGGTGGATGGGACCGACTGACTCAGCAGCCTAGCAATGAGTTGGAATTAGTACCGAAGGCTATGGTCGGTCGCGAGCGCACGAGGACATAGCGTGTCCCCAATGAGCAACGTTACTGCGATTTGACCAGCTACCACGTCTCGACTCAATCCTTCTGTATGAACGAGCTCGAGCTCATTCAGAACCCCGAGTCGCAGGCAGATATCCGCCGTCGTACAACGTTGTAAACATAACTAAATCTTTACCTCAGTACACCTTGCAGTAGGCAGACAGGTTTGTCTTCGAATCTACTGTTACAGCTTGCTGTCTAGAAGTTTAAGCGGTAGTAAGGACAGGTGCATTGTCGACAAGACGACTGCGATATCTCGTATGTATCTCGGGGGAGAGCCGATCCTCTCGTAAATATGGAAAATGTTGACGGCCTGGCGTATGAGGGAAGCTGAGCGGATGCTCGACCAAATACCGGCTGGCGGGATACTAATGTGTCCAGTTTCGATATCCCAAAGAGCGCAACGGCTCTCTTCCTGACGCAAGGTGACAAAATCAGTGTACTTCCTTGACTCATTACAGTAAAGGAGACCGTGAAGCTCCACTTTCTTCATAAATTTAGGTTTCTGTAAAATGACGAACTCTGACCGAGCAAAGCGAGTGAGATCGTGTGGATGGCAAGCAGAATGTAGCAGATGAGTCATGGATCTAGGATGGTCGGGGTGTTGGACAGAAGCCGGTATCCGAGCTCATTTGACCTCGATTTGAGGCAGTAATCGACATAGTCTGGCCACTTTCGTCGTCGGCTATCTGATCGCTTTAACTTGGAGTAAAATTAGGAGCTGACTCAACGGCTCAATAAAATCTAGCGCCCGAATCTAGTGATGCTACAATTTTCGACCAGGTTTACGACCAGAGGACGACACGCACCTGGATATTTGATTACCTCAAGCCCTAAACTTTGGATCCTTTCTACCGAACAGTGGGGTGCGACATCATGACGAACTCACGACCCAAACTGCCTTCTGGATTGCTAGTTGTGGCCGCCGCACCAAAAGCCAGTGCAGCAGAATGACCTCGCAACAGCGTTTGTGTTGTTGTAGCTCTTGAGCGGGTAAGAAATGAAGTTGTGATCTGGACTATTTATGGTGGGTTTTGCCGGGTTTAGAAACGAAAACTGACGCCGATTTGTGCTGTATATCTATTTGACACTTGTTGTTATTTTATAACGCACGGACCTGCGCTGTAATCTAGACCAGCTCTAATTTGCCTTTTCCACAGACAAACCCTCATTTATTATTGAATGATCAGAATTATGTTAATAACATTCTTCTCTTTTAATTTCTACGAATATTACAATGAGCGGTAAGTTGCGGTCAAGCCGTCAATAACGAATTTTTTCGGGGCTAAACATGCAAAATATTTGAAGACCAAGTACCGAGCGACTGGTGTCAGCAACTCGACATCTGAAGTTATGATTGACTTACAGCACTCAGAATAAAGCTTACGCAAATGAAATAGCACGACTCTGGCTTGTCCCGCGCTGAAGACCGAATATACGCGAAATTTAGTCGTTCATTATGTTGAATGTTAGCATTGTGCCAAACCGCGGGTCTTCCAACTATCTACAAAATTCACCATAGTATTTTGCATTGGGTTCACGTCATCTCGATAAAAAACATATCGATTTGCACCATCAAGCGACGACATCACACCCTCGTTCTTACTGCTCGATCATTGCAAAACGAATGCTGTGCGTACCCATATCGCAGACAAATAGCAAGGCAAAGTCACCAAGGTATTGCGTCCGCTACTTCAAACGCGAATCGATTGCAGAGTATAACTAACTGTCCTTCAGATCGTTATTGGATGGGACTATCCTTTTTAACCACTTGCAAAATACGGCAACGTCGTACATGCGGACAGGTGACGATCGACTCAGTCCATATCAAGCGAAGATGGTACTACTTAACCAGCGTTGCAAGGATATCCAGCAATGAAGCGTTTACGTGTGAAAAGATGCGAACAGTATGTAGCGCATGACACTATGTGGTCGACAGTTGATGAATTTGATGGCATGCACTGCGTTGGTCACAGAAGTGCGAGTGTTTTGATCACAAGTACCTCCAGCATTGTTGCGAGCCTGTATGGTGAAGCTACTACTGACTGTGCGCAAGCTCAATGCTGAACGTTCAAAATATATTTTCTGTCTGTCTGTCAGTCTGTCAGTTAGTTTCTGTATGTAAATAACGCTAGGGGTACCTTAAACGTCGTACTAAGTGCGATTTAGTCTGTCACCTCCTGTGTATGTGAATAACGCCAGGTGTACCTTACACATTGTCCTAATTCTATGTTGTCTGTCACTTGGTGGGATGGGTAACACAAGGTGACAACTACATGTCGTACCAAGTGCGATGTAGTCTGTCACTTCCTGTCTATAAGTAAAGCTAGGTGTACCTTATACATCGTACTAAGTGCGATGTGACCTGTCACGTTTTGTGTCGGCAAGAAACGCTAGATGCACACTACATTTCATGCTAAGTACGATGTAGCATTTTTCCTTCCATTATACGTCTGTGTATAAGGCTAGGTGTACCTTACACGTCGCACTAAGTGTGATATGGGCTGTCACCCTTTGTGTATGTGTCTGTGGATAACGCTAAAAGTGTAATGAAACTTATTGCTCGGTGAATAACGCACGCAAGGTGTAAATTATACATTGTACTGAGTACTCTGTAGCCAAATATCCTCCCAGGCCTCATAAAGATATGGAAATCTATAAACTTCATAAACTAAGGTAATTTCTTGTATTACGCCACCACTACTTATAAATTTGCATAACTCGACATTGTTGCATTAACAGCTCTAGAAGGGAACGCTGCTGCGTCTGGGATATGCCCTCGAGCGACAGGTGCATCAGGGAGGTGCCGTCTGACTCACTTAAGGTACTGTCGGCGAACACACTCGCCAGACCGCCGCAGGATGAGCGGAGAAATGCTAATCGACCGAGGGAGACGTCCCAGACATCGTTAAGGCACGTATAGTGGTCATGCTGGTCGATTGCAGCTCGGAGAACGTCATCCTCCGAGTACATCTTGCAGACCAGACTATGACCATCCTCAATTTCATCAAACAACTCTTCTAGCCAAAACTTGGCGATGTGCACGCAATGCGGCTCGAAGACGTTTTGAACGAATGCTCTGGGGCACAGAGTGACGAGTGCGAGGGAAAAACTGGAGGGGAGTCCTGGGCGAGAGGTAAACAGGAGTAGTCACGCTCTGCCTTCACAACTTTGAGGCCGGTGACCAGCTCAATTTATTAGTAAAAACTCTCCTCGAGGACTACGTTATTGTCAGTGTCTCATAGGCTCTCCATGCAATGGGTGGGAAGGATCCCTGGTCCTTGGTATAGTCCAGGAGGGAAGCGCGCGGAACTCGGTTAGCAAACCACCACGTGCCCATTTGCATCCTCAGCATCCTCCTCGATGTCGGCCAGGTCCGGTTTGGGGTCGACGCCGAACATATCGATGAGCGCGGCCAGCAAGATCTGGATGTGCTGCTCGTGTTCGCGATCAGCAGAGACCTGTTCTAATGAACGACAAAATTTGCAATAACCCTGTCGATGGCAGGAGATACGGCGTGTGTCACGATCCACTATACATCCGTCGACAGACGTACCGCCGCAAGATATCCGCCTACACAGCAGGCAGTCTTGAATCCCGTCTTGTACAACGCAAGAATTCGGCTCAGATGAACCCAGCGATCAATTGCCTTGGGCACTTGACGTTCATGGCGGTGATCGGAGGTTCTGGGCCGGCGCGATGACATAGAAGGTGTACGCTAAGTTGACCCATGCGCCACCGTTGATGCGCTCGGCTGATCGCTTGGTCACTAAATCAGTCTGGTACGGCGGGCACCAGATGCGCAGCATGTCATGCTCGGCAGAGGCATACAGGCGTATGACAAAGCCTGAGTGGCGGCCTGTCATGGTTTCCCCCGTGAGAAGAGACGCTGATGAGGTTAGCGCGCCATGTGGAGTATATCACGTTAAGAAACTTGCTTATAATGAAGGTGTGGCAGTAAAAATAGGATGGTGACGAGGTGCAAATTGACGAGGGTGCCTCGGTAACATAACCGCACGCGCATGTCAAAGAACGAATGTCTGTGATGGGTGCTGCCTTTACCAGCGAGCAGGAAATTTCAAGCCGACTAGTCGTCAAGACGCCTCGCAAGCTTCACTGTGGCTGTGCGGTGCTTGGCATTCTTGATCGTCCGGTCATCTGCCGGAAGGTCATTCCGCTGCCGACGTGGTCCAGGACCAGCTCATAACGCATGACGTTCCTGATCTTCACACGTACTTGTCGATCGTCTAGTCCTTGATGATCAACTTCATCCCGTTTTCCCGAGAACAGAATTGTTGGTTATCCTTTTGGCGACATCCATCACAGCGCCACCCTCCACCTCGTTGACATCGTCTTCTTGGGCGTTGTCCAGCAGTACTTCGTTTCTGATGAACAAGCGCCGATGATGATGTCGGTAATGGAGGCTGCACGCTGGAAACCAGCGTGTCTGTCGCGAGATCTAGATGATGGTGGAGCGTGTTCACGCGCTTCATCTTGCTGACGAAGTAGATCTGCTTGACGGCCTCGGCCAACACCGTTAATGTGGCCCACGACGAAGCATGATGTGATGTGTTGGGGCTGCAATAGTTCTGCGGAGCGAATGGCTTGCGGTAAATACTGGATGTCGGCGCGAGACTTGCGCTTGCGCCCCGTGATGTTCCCGACCTGGACCGTGTCAGGGCCTTCGAAGACGAAGAAGAGGTAGGACGATCTACATGCTATCCTTCCCGTTTATGACTATATCGACGCCATATTCTAGATCATGCTTCACATGGAACGGCGTCTGTACCTTCCACTGCGGCGACATTTGATGTGACGTAGCCCTGATGCGCCGACCTATTGAGGCACACTTACTTTATGGACTCGGGCCCGCTTAGTTTATTGATATCGGGAGCTATTTTAAGACAAAATTTACCTTATGAGGTCTGAATTATCCCTTCTACATAGATCGAGAGGCATTATAGGTATCACGTTTTGATCAGGTCACTGATTGCGACTGCGAAGTGTGTGTGGTGAAGTACTTTTCAAAAGGTTGAACCTAAGGTTCAGAGAATCGAAGGTACCGGAGAGAAACGAACCAGGGAGAGGGCACGACCTCAATACAAGCAGAATTTGTGAGACGGGAGGCGAGAGGGAGGGAGATTATCACCAGGGTAACGGTGAAACGGAACTGAAGTAAATTGACCACGGTTTCTCATTAGGAGGCCCGGTCTCTAGGGGTAGATCTCAGTTCCCCGGGATCGACTGCGGATCTTCATCGGCGGGGATGTGGTCCCTCATCGGTATACCTTGGTCCCTCAGAAGTAGACATCGTCCCTCTCGGGGCACCTGGTCTCCAACCACTTTCTTGTCGAATGTTGTCATTCTACCCGCGTGCGTATCGACTATATCGTATCCAAGACTTGCATGCTGGCTCATCTTGACCTCCAATAGTATCCTTGAGACGCACCTTTGTGCCACCAGCAAGACATCAACACAGCGCCGACGAGGACAGATGATAGACATGTTGCCTACTTGTAAGCGTTATTAGGGACCGACCTACGTCCCCCTTTGTAATATCGAAGCGACCCATCAATTACTGGTGGCGTCTGTGTACGATTTAGCTACAGATCGGCAGCGACTATGGAATGACGATACTACGGGGTTTTACATGCCGACATCTCGCGCCATGTCGGACAAGACGACGTCATGACTAACATTTCCAAGGCGCTTACTTGTACATGTCAGTCATATCACACACTCACAAAAGTATCGACTGGAAGTCGTACCCGCACCAAGGGAATAGGTACGTTCGGTATGGTAGGGATTAGCAGCAGCTCGAGGCAGCCAACGATCAACAATGCGCAGACATGCCAGCCGAGGGTATACTAACGAGCAAGTATAAAAGCGCATATTGTGGCATCTTCATTAACTCTGAAGAGTCTTATGCTAGCGACTAGAGAAGAGCACACCTGCTGATCGACCCGCTGCAGAGGTGCTACAGTGATCACCGCAATTAAACTCACGGATACTATTTCGCGTGACTTGAGTTTTTTTCTTTTCACGCTATTTAATATGTGCCACTAGTTATAAAATGCAGAGTATGTTATGTGTGGTAAAATAAGTCTCACTGTAGCGGAGCTACCCTTACTCCTTTGTCAGAGGAAGACTTACAGACTCGTAGTCTCTTAGTGTATTAAACTAAACGTATTAACTTAAAGGGTATCAAGTCTTTACAGACTTAGACTCTAAGTATCTTAACAAGCTCGCAAGCTTCTAGTCCTGGTTCAGGGGACTAATGACTCCAAGGAATCGCGTGGAATTGATGCCCGAGAGTACTAGCCTTCATACAGGCACTTAACTCTTACAATCAAAGACGTCTTAGAAAGACGCGTGTATGAAACTGATCAAAAGGGGAACTGATGTATTTACTGATTTATAGCGATAATAAACATAACTTACGTCTGTAACCTTGAAACTATGCTACCTAATCGAATAGTCCTCAAGGAGGTTCATCTGGTGTACCACACCAGAACTGTGCCGTCCCTTTGAAGACCCTATTACGATAAATACCATCTATCCGTGATCGATAAGGTACGGTATTACCGCTTAACGTATGTGATACGATAGTACGCCTATCAGTGAAACTGATCTATTTATGTGTATATAACACCAGCGTATCTGGTTATCACAACCGTTTGTGTAAACCCGTTACTCCACCGTCACTACCTTTTACAAAATTGGTAACACAACGCCAGAACAAATAAGACAACGGGGACCTCGCCCTCGCTTATTGATCTTGTCGGCAAAAAGATTATTTGTGGTCCGCTTCGCAGCAGTTCAAACGAACTCTTCATGATACTTTAGGATTGTGCTTACTTGTCTTTTCGTGCGATAATCGCCATATTGAAATTGTAGAATATAGGGAAAGGTTAAGCGTTTCTGGTCCCGAGCGGGTCATTGTACCGGCGCTTTATGTAACTTATTTAATATGATAAGTCGTACCCTAATATTTGTAATCAGCATCTAAATCCGATGTATCTTCCCTGTTTGTGACTTCCCCCATTTTTAATTTGTATTCGCATTTGCTGGGAGGACGATTGTCAGCAAGTGATGAGCTACAAAGGTAGAGGTGTAGGAGGTACGGAGAGAGCACTCTGATGAAACACATCGAACTAGCCTATATGTTGTAATTTTGTTGACGTGTTATCGTTCTCATGGAGCACAATACCGTTTTTGAGCATAAATATGCATACCATCTACTTCTCCAGTCATTTTATATTTTTCTAGCTTGAAAACCGCCTGTAAGATTCCATTGTCGCCTAAGCCTCGTCTGAACCTGTAAGTTGGCCTCTTTTGAAGCTGGAGGTATTGATGTTCGGTGCATTGTTGGTATTGCCGTCGTCGGTGACTTCGTCTTGGTGAGGGGTGTTTTTTTCTGAAGGCGTTGCTTTTGACCCCGTCAGTGGCAAACCATGATGTACTAACACTTGCTGTACGCAGTTTATGACCAGGTCCTGCAATTTCACTGCCGGAAACGCATTCAAAATGACGCTGCTTCTGTCAATTTCAATGGCACTACCGCTGCGATTCTCACAAGTCATGACCGTGCCCTTCCTGCCAGTAATGCCCCTAAAAATACCATTACTGACATTCCTATCGACATTTACTGACACTGATGTTCTGCATCCTCGTTTATTGTGCCCATTTCCGTACATTTACCGAAACACCGGCGTTGAGTGACTGGAACATACTGTGATGCTTCTTTTTCCGCTATGGGATGCTGCTGAGATATTTTTATCTGAAGCCTGTGGAGCTGTCAGCGCCTGCAATGGCGTTGAATTTTGCAATAACGTTGGCTTCCTTCTCCGACTTTCTATCTCCGCGTGCTGAAATTTCGATGGGATCCGTCTTGTCATGCGCTGGTGAGTCTTTGGCCTTCCGTGGTCTCTCTCCTCCGCTGGCTCCCGAAGAATTGATAAGGGTTCCTCTCTGATAGTATTGCTTCTGAGGACCTTGCTGACCTCGGATAAATGCCACTTGGACTCGAAGTGATCAACAGACAACGGTATTTTCTGCTGCAAGAGATGCCTATAAATGTGCGGTCAGGGCAAGCCGTGGACCCTGTCCATGTAACTGCGGTATGCTGTAGTTTATTGCTTTCACCATCATCTGAGTGTTTTAGCATATTTTTATCGCCATTGAATACATTTCGTGAGTTTTCTACAGTGCTATCCTGGATATTCGCCTATGCACTGCGCTGATCAGGTCAGTGGGATAAAGCGAGGTGAAAATCGATGCCCTTTCAACCTACAAAGTACACTTGACGCGTGTCAATCCCCGGTCGCGACTGTGGCAATGTGTTCATACAAATCAAATACCGTTGCATCCACGGTTCAAAACTCTCCTGATGTGCCTCCAATGGCCTGCTTCCATTCTCAATGGGACCGTATAACCGTATTGCCGGTACTGATCTATCAATTAACTTGCAAAGTATGAGCATGTGGTACCTTGTTTCGCTCAATGTAATTAAGCGTCGTGCGGTTAGATCTTTTACGAGAAGCAGCAGCAGCAGTGGCAGCCTTAGCCTATGTCGCAGCGGCAATAACGTTATCACCGTCAAAAGTCGTGTTCTGTACCATGGATCCAGACGTCTTCGTCATCAATGCAAGTGTCTCCGCCGCTACTGCTGTCAATGCATCGGCAGTGAGATTTAATGTCTCAGCGGAAATTGGATATACGAACTAGTTCTTGAACCGATTCCATGCGCCGTGGAAGTCAACCTTTGTTTTAACGTTCCGACTCGTAATTAGCCCTCATCTTCCTTGTATCACCGCTGTCCAATCATCGACTAAGACACATTGTTTATAATGAGCTGTGATGTTTTTCCAGATGTGCCAGCGGCAAAAAATGATGTTAGGCCACTCATATTCAATGCCTGGATCAAACCATTTTTATGGTCGATGACGACTACGGCAGGTGGGCATTTTCCTGCCAGAGTTCTAGTGATCTGTGTCAACACCCAGCGCTAACTACATATACCCTCATTCCATAGGAAGGCTGACGATGACGAAAACGTCTCATTGGTTCCTGTGACGCTGGCAACGTGCAGGAGGGTATGCTGTATCGATTTGACTTGTAAGTGCAGACCATGAACAGCAGGATTTCGTACATTTGCGTCAGAGAAGCGCAAGTTGTTGGTTGGAAGAAGAGGTGGGTGAGGCGGTAAGTTGTATCATCAACCTTTGCTTTCGAAGTGATGTCTTTATCCCGAAAATGTGCACACAGGGCCTCGATTAGAGTTCTTCCATCTTGAAGCTCGTGTTTGTACTTATGAATGATGTTCTATACGTCTTACACACCAATCCACACAGCATCATCAATGAGCTTGTTTGAAATAATGCGGGGTGTGGCTCCACAGTGTCGTAGGGTTACAATCTCTATGTGAATTTCCGGTGTCCAAGTGCTACGCCGTGCAGCTGGCAGTGCTTTAAACTGCCCACCTTGGTACATGGTAGGTGACCAGTGTAACTTCCGTTCACGACCTGCATATTCCATAGAGCAGCGCCATCCCCCTTGCCGCGGATGAGAACGATCTCGAACGGGCAGCCGATCTTCTGAGTCGAAGCCTGTCTCAAAACACACTTGCTTACTAAGGCGGCAACCACGTTGAAAATACCTCAGGGACGCCTTCCTAAGTATTCGCGGTGTACTCCACTATCATTTCCGTTTAACAATGAGAGCAAACCCTTCATCGTTTGCATATAAAATCGCATCAGTTCTTGACTCTTTCAGGTTCTTGTACAAGTGCAGCGGGAGAGGAGACGAGCACTTTTACGGCCCAAACGTTGTTGGGGGGTGTATCAGCAGCGTCACATGCTACGGTTGCTGCTTCTCTTGATTACTCATGCTTGTCATTAAAGACTGGGAATGTTATGGTAGAGGAGGTATAGTGTGAGATGCAGATTATAAAAACGGTCGAGATGGTGTATTGGATCAGTCTAAATTCGTATACATCAGAATTAGATGCTGGTAAATAGAATTAGGCTAATATTATCATATTCCAATAAGTTCCATAAATCGCCGGTACAATGACACACTCGGGACCGGTACGTTTAACCTTTCTTATATGGTAAATAGGGAATTTCTATATCATACCCCTTTTTGCTAAGATTTACACCGTCTCCATACCTGATATTCACACCCTTTCTGTCAAAATCGATATTCGCACTAATCCGGCCAGCCAGATATTTACACCAGTCCAAGTATTTACTTATCTTTATACAAACAACAATTTGTAGGTTCTTATATTCATAAACCTTCCCTTATTTTCATATACTGGTTATTAAGCTTTAACGATGGTCATGTGAGGTAGATCTCGTTCTTTAGAGATAATTTACGAACAAAAAGCCTCTATAGGAGTGTTATGAACTGCCGTATGTGTATCACCTAAGGGCTGATGATAGGATATGAGACAACATCGTTTCGGAAATCAGTTGTTGCTGCCTTATTTATATCAATACATACTACTACACAGCTCTATAAGATATCCTGCTCAACAATAAAGTCATGACTTTATTATAACTGATGTGAAGTTCTCGTCACATGCGCATTCAACTTCCGATAGGTCCTTCTCCTCGTCGTCCACTTGCGAGCCTCCCTCATTGACTTCATCACCGTATATTAAAATGCTTCCATGGCCTGAGGTTGAGTATTCGAGCCGAGAGTATCTTGAGGATGCTTTTCAGAATTTTGCATAAATCCAAGGCTAGCTGTTTCCAATAAATCTTCGATCACAGAAGAAAAGATTTACCGTGGGTGTGATCGAGATTCTGTGAACGCACAAAAACATAAAGAATTGCACCAACGGCATACCAGCTCGCGCCGGGTCGACTGCATTTTATTATCTAAGTGTAAAGTACGCTAAAAGCGAGGTAAATGGAATCTGAATGTGCTGGATTGCAGCCACAATCACGATATATCACTTTATCGATGGACGTTCATCTCACCAAATTCTAACTTGCGATCAGGCAGAAGCTATAGTTATGTGACCTTATCTAGTATAAAATGATTCGAGATTTTTTTGATGCCCGAAAGACGGATAAAGTGGCTCTTGCGAACATAGTTACATTGTATAATGGGCGTGCAAAAGTGTGCTGATGTAATTATGGAATGAATCAATGAGTGAAGAATATCTGATTTCACTCACTTTACTAATGCAACAATAGTGAACTCATTACTTCTCTTTTTTGCTCACATTTAAGTATCCGGCTGGTTTGTAATTATCATCACGTCGTGCTTAAGGACTGTACACACAATTAAAAAAACAGCACCTTCTACGACAAACTGTTGAAAAGGGCTCTTTAATAGCTATTTTTTCGGTTGCATTCTGCTTCCTCAAGACAGAAAAGCATGAATATTACATGTGGGCATTATCGAAATGTGCAACCATATATGTGTGATTGTGACACATCGTGATTTTTATGGCAGCCATATGTTAGTGTTTCCATCTTTGTCCCAACTTCTGTGTACATGGCACTTCAACAATAACATGACAACAAAGCGTAACCAAAAGTGAGACGAGCAAAGCCTGAACTATGTTTCATTAGCACTGGGAAAATTTTGCTGGCAGCCAATACGGAGGCCAAATACGAAATAGTTTAAAGAGCTTTACTATGTTAGGAAATGATATCATGTATTTTCGAATACCTCTCGAATACGTTGCTGATATCGAAGGAACATTCTGTGCATGCATGGAAATCAATATATTTCCACTTTGGCAACAATCTACGTCTCGAGTTATAAACGTACATGTTTACAAGATCCAATATCTTTTTGGCCTTTAAAAGACCGTAGGAAAAATATTCTCCTTCACATTTCAGCAAAACATACATCGAGCAGTCGCACCTTGGAAGCCATTCCCAAAAACGTCACACCTAGCAGCATAGTACCACAATTTTTGATACGCAGTGCTCCTCTATCAGCGAAGACGCATTAACATTCCGCTTTCTGTAGTAATGCTGGGGTAGCGTAGGCTGTGGCACCTGAGCCATTTCCACTTGGCCACTTGGCAGCTACATCAGCGTGTCCATTCTGGTGCGCGCTAAAGTACGTTTTTGATGACACTGCTGACGACACCACGCATAGGTGGTGGTGCGTCGGAAGCATCTCTGCTTACGGCCTTGCCCCGCCCAACATTGACCCAAAAACTATCGTGGGTATATACACACTCCTTCTCCTTTTGCAACGTGTCATACGCCTCATGCGCTTGTTGAGGCCCATAAGAAGTTCCAGGAGCTTGTCTTTCATGTTCCTTCGTATTGCCTTGACCTCTATGTTTTCCTCTCGGTTGTTGGCCCTTTCGTGACCGGCATCTGCTCCCGGTTGCTGTCTGCCTTCGTCGGCAGCAACCAAATTTGCTGTTGGGATCATAACATGTTAGTTATAAGAGAATTGAGAAGAAAGTAGAAGTGTTTATTACAAACACACTATAGTCACTCCATGGCTGTGTGAACTCACATCCAACCATGGTAACCCTCATACTTTGCACTTTCGGAACGTATACAATCTATACCGGTTTCTAGCAGTAACGCACCTAAGCCAATAAAAGAGATTGTTGCACGAGCTGTTTAACATTAATCATGGTAATTTCTTGTTATTATAATCTTAAAGAGATCGTCAATAGCAAAGTTAGGCTGACACTTAATTAATAACGCAATGACACCTTGATTGGCAACACGAAACGGATGGTAAGGCAACTATTTTACAATTATGTACTTTATCGATTAATTACGACTTACTTTCTGCTTTTTGTATTCCAGAAAGCAAACGATGATGTTGAGTTCATCAGTACACAAAGGAAAGTACTACCACAACAATTAAATATAGGTAGCCGCTAATAAGCATTCAGTTTTACACTAATGAGCCATCACCCCATACATTAATCAATTAATCAAAATAGAGACCCCTAAATTGTCAATTTTGTTTTTGTACTTATATGCTTCGAATTTCTATATCTTCACAGTCGAGACTAAGCAGTCATATCCGCGGCTCCACATAAAGCAGCCTATTCGATGGGTATTCTCCCAAGCAAGAGCCAGAGAGTGAAAGGCACGTTCCTGGGTATTCCGCCGGCGCAGCCGAAAAAAAGCCAACAGTAGACCAGGGGGATGTTATGTCTGACTGACGTCCCCACGCCTCGAGCTCGCTTAGTTAACTGTACACACCATCTCTTCTATCTTCGCGACGTCGTCAACATAATTATTGGCACCATCATCATTCGGCGGGTCTTGCTGTAGCTCCTGCTTATCTTCTGTCTCATTGATCGAGTCCTCCTCGTCGCTGATCCTTTCATTCATTGAATATTGTTCAGCACCTTCGAGATCGTGGCCCGAATGATAATGCTGATCGCTCTCTCGATCTTTATATATATATATAAAATTGAAGCGATCTATTGTGCGAAGACTGATCACATTCGCGATCTTGATCCGTCGGACACTGTCGATGTCCTTTGCGAGTTTGATCTGTCGAATGTAGAAATGATCCATCGTGTGAGCTCTGATCTATCGTTAGCTTATACACAAGAGTTATAGCAGGTCGGTTCATTCAGAGGGTGTATTATATTGAAGATCTGTAGTAGCTTCATACGCTACGTTGTGCCACTCGCTCTATCGGCGCGATCCAATTAACACGTAAACTCGAGATCGTGGTGTAATCTCGCATCCCTCCGTATCCAGCGTGAACTGTGGTGGTAACACGATCCATTGATCACTAAAATTCATCTGCTGTACATACGTTAACTTGCCAGGCCCGGCGGTTACCGTTGTCACCCAATTAAGACCTCTTGTGATCCAAAACTTCAAGCTCGCTATTTTGATACCGATCCTTACTTCCGTAGATCCTCCAACAGGGACCTTGATGGGTTCATCAGAAGCTGTTATATTTTTCTTCTTAACGATATGCGGTGAACGTCGTCCTGAGGAATAAAGCCGATTTTATCCGGATGTTCTTGTGGATGGTAGTATTGTTAATTGACCGGCATTTTGGGTCCACAAAAATCGACCATAAAACTTTTCACTAACGCCTTCCAAGTAAATCGAGTCGATCGACTTAGGTGAATATACCAAAATCGGGCTGGAAAAGCAATCAGACCACCGAATACCACGCACGTTTCTTGATCAAAAACTTGATCTTGAAGTAGAGCCGACTTGACTCGTCCGATCCAGGTACGTGCTCGATCTTCTTCTCCTCTTTTCCTAAAAATTGCTTGAGGGCGCATATCGCAGACATCATGTTTCTTTAGGTTACGTTGAGATCACCAGACGTCTGTCTTGAAGTGGCCATTTGTATAAATGTGGGTTCATCGACGTTCTTGAATTTTCCAAAAGAAAAATAGGTCTTGACTTTGTCCACCCGATATCGTATAGACGAAGCACCTGGCGGCCTTAGTGACATGCGAGGAATTCTGATCGACTCTTTTGATTCGATGTTCGAATCAGCCGAGGTATATTGAAACGATCCCGTCTAATTTTTCTTCGGCGTGTCGTAAGGCGGTGCGATCTCGGCTCCAGTCAATTTGATCATGCCTACGAGCGTATAGCCTCAAGGCTAGCCGTACCATCACAGACACCAGTCACTCTACCAACGAGTGTATAAGAAAAAAGCATCTTGACGAAAGAGTCTATTGCGATCTCTATCTGATTCATACTGCATTACATCAGGTCTTCCATATCGAAAGGGCCTACGTAGAAATCGGTATCTGCCAGCAGTAGAATTAATGAAGTGATGGCGTCGACCTGACCGAAGGTTCATCCAGGCATTGACCGGGCCTACAAAGCGATCCTATTGGTCCCGACTGTAGAATGTTGAAGACAGGGTCTGTCATAAACAGTTTCACAAGAGTGTACCAATGCATTCCAACTTTACGTGATCCGACGTTCGAGTTGCTGACTCGATCTTAGGCCCTCCGATCTGCGATAGCTCTTAATTTTTAATTTTTGTCGCGTTGGTCTTCGACCTATTCTAACTTTCTTCTTCTTTTGACCTTTTCCCTCCGATCCTGGAGCTTGTATCTTCTGTAGCGCCGATCCGTCGGAATTTGTTCGTCTTCTTCGCCTTGACATCTGGTGATGTATCAACGAAGGCATAGGGTTTGACTTTCGCCGTTCTGGCCTTTACCGTTGAACTTTCATCCAGCAGATCGCTCTGAAAATAGCGATCTGCGCCCTGAAGGGACCTCAAAAGGAGGACGAGATTTCTCTTACAGATCGACAGATAGATCTTCTTTTTTCATTTTCTTGTCATCAGATCCCCTCCCTAAATTCTGACAATCTGGGGATCTTTTAAAATTACGTTTCTGCGACGATCCATATGCCGCTGACGTTTCAATCTCAGGCTCAGTCTTGATCTTAGCATCTTCATCACGGGACTTAAGGTAAATCCCAAGTGACCAGAAGATTCAAGCACGTGCACCATTGTGGTGGAGTGGGATTCGAAAAATTGGTGATGCGATTCCGACTTTGCACTGGCGCCCACGACTGAATAACAGGGGGTTCTCCGATTCTGTGCAGATGTATTCCTTCCTCATCTTGTGTACTCGTCGGTTGGGCGGGTTGCACTCTTCTCTGTGGAATTAATTCGATCCTGAACTTGACTGTGTTTGAGTTTGGGGTCGATCGCGTTGAAATCTTTACAGAATCGAGGTTTTCTTGGGGGAATCTATATGCGTTTCCCGGATCTCGCTTGAGATCGTCTTGTCCAAATGTCTATACTTGAATCACAAGCCTTCTGACCACTTGAGCCGTCTGGCAATCATGTATCTGAGCTACTAGGGTTCACTGCGTCCAATCGTAGTTGGGGTGTATGTGATAGTGCTTGCACTCCTGGCAAAATAATCCAGGAGTGATGTTCTTGGAGCAAACGCCGATCCTCTTTAGACGTCGGGAAGCCAAAAAATCATACGCGGAAGAAGTGACGCGTGTCTTTTGAAGTAAACTGAACTCTGTTTAATGTTAACCAACCAAAATCTAGAACTACGATTATGCAGGTTTACGTACTCGAATGTGCTGCCACGTGTCCTCTATATCCCGCTGATCATACCTTTGTATATGTGGTCCACACAAAGATTATAAGAGATCACGATCACCACTGATCGTCGATCTGCATACCAGATCACGATCACTCCAAATCGTCCACCACTCTGATCGCTGATCATTCTTTGGACCACGATCACTACCGATCGTCAATCATAGTTCCTGATCGCGATCACTACTGATCGTCAATCTCCATTCCAGATCGTGATCAATCCTGGTCATCAACCACTCTGATCGTCGATCATCTTTCGGATCATGACCACTACCGATCGTCGATTACCATTCCAGATCGCTATCACACTTGATCGCCGATCGTATTATCAATCGTGATCACCTTGTATATTCCCGATCTTGGTGTTGTGATATTCGATCTTGGTGTTGCGCAGCTTAGCAGCCAATCAGTCCCTCTCAGCGATCTTTCGTAAACTGGGATCACTCAACCCAGCGATCACTCCATATTTCTTTGATCCACTTCATTACAGATTCATGATATGCGTTTGAAAAGGTTCTTAATATTATAGGAGCTAGAGCTATTATCAAGAAGCGTATTCCTTTCTTACAACTAAAACAGCGACAACAGTAGCACTGCAGTACCAACAACAAACGTAACACTAGTCACACCAACAACACTAACAGCAGTAGCAACGGCAGCAGCAGTACAAACAATAGCAACACAATACGCAAAAACAACAACTACATCAATACCAACAGCAGCAGCCTAAAACAAAAGCTACAATAACGCCACAACAACAGCAGCAGCATAAAACAAAAGCAACAGGACCAACATAAATACCTTACAACAACAACAATGGCTACAGCAACATCGGTAGCAGCAACAACGACATCATCAACAACGACCCTAGCAGCTAAATAGCAGCAAAGGAAATAAAACTAACAATTAGAAAAGAAGAAAATCATAAAAATAATAACCAACACGATAATAAAACGATACCATCGATTTCAACAACATCAGCGCCAAGAATGTTCATTTACGGCTGCGGACGACCATATAAAGACGCGCTAGATTCTTCCATGCTCCATCTGCGAGTGCAGCACGCCCGCGACAGAACCCTCTCCGCGGCTCCCCCCACAGGGTGGGGTTGAGCACGGCCGTACAATGATAATTGAGAAACGAATGCAATTAGATATGGATTTTATGTGTACCACGTTAACTTGAATATACTAGGACGTGGGTTATTTTTTTTAATTTTCCCTACAATATAACGTCGCGATTCTATAAATTTTCTACGATCATATTGTTGAAGAATGATGTAAC